>JAPMOQ010047785.1:3039161-3121844 GCA_026543055.1 Argiope trifasciata | reverse complement strand
AAATAGTTTCCATCAATAAAATATTTTCCATAAAATAGTTTCCATCAGTACGATGCAGTAAAATACTTTCTTATTTAAGCTACAGAAAAATAGTCTAAATATTATTTTTTGCTTAACTAAGGTATATAACACATATTGCAAAATATTAAGTTGAATTCATTCAGCTTACGCAATCTAGTTATAAAACGCATCAAATCCAAATTGTGCCGAAAATCTTTTCACCATACATAAAATAGGGTAATGAATGGGAATATGCTGCGTGGCTTTTTCAGAACGGCTAATGGGGTAGCAATGGAGATAAATGGTTTTCATGCCAATATCAGTGACCTTGAGACGACATAAGTTACTGTATATATTTTGAATAATTTTATGATATAATATTTCATCTATTGATATTTCTATTAAATTTTTAATAATTATTTTTTTACCCGGACGAATAATCTTTACAAATATTTATTGATAAATCACAATACAATGATTTTTCTATTATCTGGAATTTCGCCAATACGGTTTCTCTTGCAGTCTAGCGTTTTCAGAAGGGCCAGTGGGGAGCATCAAAAAAAAATCAAGTCCTTCCATGTCGATTTTCAGAGACTTTGGGGCGATGTAAATAATATAATACTTCTCATATTTTTAATTATATTTTGCAATATAATATTATATATATATGTTTATATTTTAAAAAAATTATGAATAAAATCAACCCAGATGAAAATTGTGTGTCTGTTCGAGTGCACCTGTATCCGATAAACGCAAAAGAACCAGAAACATAAACTTTGTCACATAGTTTCAACATCTTAAATATAGATTCACATCACAGATAAATGGAATTTGGTGTATTATCTTGTTTCTAAAATTGTTTTGTGTCGAATCTAGGTTTCACTCAGTTGACAAAAAAGAGACCAAAATGCATGCTCTTTTTTAATTCCTTTTATGTATGAAACACAGAACACTAAAGCGAGAACAAAAATCTGATTAGTTGTGCTGTGTACAGCCTTGCCCACGGTTTATAATTTTTTTGTGGAAGGAGGAAAGAATAACACTTTATTAGAGAGTGTTAGAGAATGTTTGAGGAAGACCACTCCCGATGGATTCTTTTGCTGTCAAGTATACACTTCCTTCCTGCTTCTCAGTGGATGTGTGTTAAATTACGCAATGCAAACCCTTTAAAATTTTTAAAACGAATAATTTTCACTGCTTTTCAACAACGGATTGTAAAACCCTCTGCCCTTTTCCGCATGCATTAGGATGGTTTAATTCGACAAAATGGAAGGGAAAGATGAAAGGAGATGTTTAATTTTACTAGTATCTGATAGGGAAATTCCAAGGTCAAAGGTATTACCGGAAACGCACTCATTGTACGCATCATCTCACCCCTTAATGGGCTGGAATCGTCGAAATGTGGTCGTCTCAGAATTCGTGGATGAACAGTTACTTATTGTTAACCAAATTCAATATACAGTGATTTTCCCATTGGTTGAAACTTCACCACTCAGCAAACCCTCCAATAGTCGTTCAGCGCTTTTAGAAGGGTTAGAGGGAAGTTTTACCCATAAATCGCCTGTCCCTGCCCATATCAATGACCTTGGAATGACGTAACCAATGATACACCTTTGCTCATATTTTGAATAATATTTATATATTTATCATAGTATAATTATCTTTAGTATATTATATATAATATTAGATTGCATAATTATCTTTATAATGTTGTATAATTTGTTCACTAAATATAAGGTTTGCTATCGAAACTTAAATTTAAACATTATATGAAATTCTATTTTTAATTTCAAAGTCTCATTTTAGTCCTTCGAAGAAAGACGGGTATGGATTTTGGAAGTCTTATTGTTATCTGACTGAGACCAAAATCTTTTACAGAAAGACAGTTTCATTACAAAGATCACAACCAAAATTTTATTTATTTAAATAGTTATAGTTTTAATATATATAATAGTTATAGTTTTGTTACTTTGTTCATGCACATTCAAATTTACAAATCGACAGATTTTAAATACTACGACGTATTTTGTCTAATTTTGTCTACGCATTAGATACTAATATGTAGAGTTCTATTTCTCGAAAACTTTACATTTTATTCATCTTCACTTTTTTACAACTTTTCACTTTTAGCAATTTTTTTACTTTCACTTTACAGTTCTCATCTTCACTTTTTTACAAGAAATGACACATAAACTTTTTAAAGAAATTTATAACTTCGGTGTAACGGAGAACTATCTGTCCATATATCTTTTGCATTATCATGTTCACATCCAGACAGATATAATTTTAAAAGTCTCTTTTGGGTCTAAAACATGGAAATTCGCTAAAAATCGCCAGTTCAAATTTTTCGATGGTTACAATTTTTTGTGTGCATATTTTTATAAGGAAAAATGGGAATTAACTTTCGTTAATTTGTTAATCTACTGATTAACAAATTAACGAAATTAATCTGTCTGATCACACACACATACACACACACAAAACACCCCAAATGCTTTTAAAAGTTATTTTTATTTCCTTTATTTCTTCATAAAGTACAAAAAAAAACCATTCTAATTTGTCAAACAAATTAAGAAGAAAACAGAAGAAATAAATTACTAAACCCTTCGTAATTAAATAAAACGATAGATTTATAACAATGCTTAGTCAAATTTTAGCGATGAAAACCCATCTCTTAAAAAATGCGTCTTGTAACGGGGGAAAAAAGAAACACCGTTTCGAATTACTTGATTTTTGCGTATCTTTATTTAAGTGTTAACCGCTCACTCATGACTGAAGACGTTTTCCATATGCTCTTGATTAATGGTTTACCAGATCACGGTCTCAGATAAGTAGCTTTTTGACAGAAAAAGAATTAAAAAGAGATTGCGAATAACATTTAAGTGACCTTTTTTTTTTTTTTTTTTTTTCGTTACATCAGGGAAGTGAAAAATAGATGCAGAGGTCATTCGTAACTTTTAGTGTCTATTTCCGATATCGGAAATCCCTTTTGCAATTGGCTGATGTTGTCAAGCTGAAAATCCCTTATTACGGAAGAAGCGAAATGATGTATTAATCTGCTTAAGCTGAGTACTAATCCGTAAAAAATGATATTTTTGACAAGAAATGTTCGTTAAAAATAATGGGCAAATTAATGATGTAATAAGCAACTTGTGTGGAAAATTTTGGAGATGCTTTAAACTTAACGTTTTGAAAATCGCAGTTATTCAAGCAAAATTCAGTTGTGACGAATATTTATTTTTATATTTCTCTAAGATTTGTGAGCTTTAACTATTTCTCTATATTTTTTTCTCAAATAAAGACGAAATGTTGAAGTGTAATAATTCACATCAATGGCAGGAAATGTCCATTAAAAATAAGAGGCAAAAAATTATTAATGATGTAATGATGAGTGGAAAGATCTGGAAATGCTGCAGACTTTACGCTTTGAAAATTGCAGTTATTTTCAAACAAAATTCAGTGGTGATGAATTTTTATTTTATACTTAACTAAGTTTTGTAAGCTTTACCCATTCTTCTGTATTTTAAAAAAAATTAAGACGAAAAGCAAAAATTTAGTGGAATCTTTACTTTTAAGAAATAGTGTTGGTGCTTTTCCTTGGATTGAACAGCAATTCAAACCAAGTCCAAGAGACAGAGGAAAGAGGGGTGCATTAGATTCTGAGGGTAAGATTCCTGGCCACCCAAGGGCAGAAGTCTGACTTCAGCTCGTATGAAGTTTAGTTTTTTAGTTTAGTTATATTAACGTCCCATTTTAAAGCATCACAAGGACTATTTTGGAACGAACCTCGTAATTTTGAATAGTGGTCAGATGCCGAGGACGATACCTGAGCTGGCACCCCCTCCCCCTCTGCACACCACACCAGTGGGAGGACGTTTGGTCATGGCGGATTTAACGTGCATCAGACCCTCTTACACGACGGTACTTCGGTGGAATCGGGTCTCGAATCTGAAACCCTACTGCTTACAAGCCGATACCTTACCACCAAGCCACCGTGACCCAGCTCATATGAAGATACTCACTTTCTCAATCCCTTCGTATAAAGGGGAAGGACTCAGACCTCAGAGATACAAGACAGATAAAGAACCACACAACTCAGAGATAGAAGATATATAAAGAATCACCATGTTCAAACCAGGAAGCCCAAATCACGACGAAGACTCGCTATCAGGGGTCGGCAACCAGCGGCTCTTTTGACGTAAAATTGCGGCTCTCTAGTTTCAAACGAAAAATTAAAAAAATGTTATCAAAACTCTCAAAAAATAAGTACCTAATCTCGCAACAGCTTTTATTAACATTATCATTAATTACAAATCGCTACATAAATATGACTGTTATTAGATAAATTTAAATTATTGTTTTGTTCTGAGAGATGAGACTCCGTGACCATGATTATATTTCAGCCAATTGCATTTCATTTCTGTCTCACCCAAACAGCCACCGTTAGATTTGAAAACCAAAGACTTGTGAAATGACAAGTTCACAGAACTCAACAGCAAATGAAATATTTGGAAGTCCAGAAATGCATGCTCTCACTCAGCACAAGAAACTTCCCTAGTTGCGGTCCTCCTATTCGATGCATAGAATAGTTTTCCAGAATGCTACAGTGAGGTGAAGAAGTTAGCATATGGATTGCTGCTGACGATCTTCGGTTTGACATGTTCATGTGAGCAAGCATTTTCTTTCCTGAATATAATAAAAGCTTAATTTAGAAGTCAACTAACAAATGAAAATCAAGAGTCGTGCTTGAAGCATAAAACAACAAGCCATAAGCCAGACTTAATCAAACTTTCAAAAGGCATGCAAAACCAAGGCTCCGATTGAGATAGCTATCTATATTTGTGTTTTTATATGAATAAAAATTATTTGGTATTTAAAACCGCTTATTTAAAATCAAATATGTATATAAGCAAATACTATAATATTAAATCGAAAATTTTTAATGGCTCTTTAAAAACTGGGAAAAAAATAATTGTTTTTGGATTTTCCTTTTCAATAGGTTGCCGACCCCTCCCCTAAGCCAAAACGCCAGCATAGGAAATAGTGTAGAAAATAGAGAAGCAAACAAGTTTGCATGAATTAATAAATAGAAGAAATGTATCTGAATGCCATGATTGAAGTCTAGAATACTTAAAATAATCTTTTAAAAACAGAAAAAAAAATATGTGTAAAAAAAATGAAACGAATGCGTATAGAATCTAAATATAAAATTCTAGCTTCGAAAAATAGATGCGCCGAGGGGCATTAAACATTTTATTGCTTTGCTAGAAATATATTCATATCTTCTTTTCAACAAAAAATTGCTTTAGAGATCTTTTTCGGACTCTTTTAGGAGATTTCTGTCAAAGGACATATCTAAGAACTGGTTTCTTTCTTGAAACGAAACATTAATTTTCACAGTGTCCTATTGTATGGCTAATATGGTCTCCAAAGTATGTGCCACTTTTAAGAGCAGAATGACAGAAATATATAATGCATCTGAATAATAAATTTTAAAAGAAAATGTTGGACGGGGCGTATTTTAACATAAATTTAACTTTGCAAATTCCGTACCATCAAAAATAATGTAATATACTACTAGTGGTACATTTATTTTAGGTTGGTAATTTTTGCTATGTAACATTTCCTTGTTCTAATTGTCAAATGTGGTCACTAGATTTGTGCCTGTGGGAGAAAATAAGAATATATTACATCAAAAGTGGTAGTAAAGACACCATATATTTCCTATGGATGTTTTTAAATGAGAGGTTTGTTTTTCTCTTCAATATCCTAATTTTAGAAGAATATTTGAATTTATTTCTATTAACCAAAAAGTTGTTTTCTTCATTTCAATGTTTCTATAATTTTAGCCATGGATTTTAATTTTTTAAATATAATTTTCTACTGAATGTTTTTTTTAATAGAAATGCATATTAAACAGCAACCACTTTAGGAAAGAAAAAAAAAGAAAAGACAATATACGTAGAGTTAGAAACAGTTTATTTTCAGGAATAACTTTTCATGCTGTCTGACACAAATTCAGATTTAATACGATTTCTAAATATTTAGCTAATTAAATTAATTGCATCAAAAATCTCGAAATATGATCCAATACGATGATAATAAATTTCGTTTGTGTGAGTTTTCTTTGTTTTTTTAAAAATAACCGATCGGTTTGAAAATAACAGATTTAAAAAAAAATTAGGAGAGAAAAATGATTCGTGTCTTAAGAGCCTGTGTTTAATCATACTCACTTCAAATTCTCCGACGCTGCAAAATAAGTTATAATCCTTGCGACGTGTTATTTTCTTTCTAGTAAGAAAGATGAGATAAATAACCGGATTTATTTCTAGCTATGATTAAATGGTGTTGGACACGAAATTTGTTATTTTGAGTTTATGTGGAGGATAATATTGTTAATAGTTATGATAAACTTATTTACTTTATGATCCTAATCTACTTATTATTAGTATAATTTATCAACTTTGTGTCAAACTGTTAAATTACGTTATTTATCATAGATGATACTTCCAGAAGCTGTGTGAATTATTTATTATGGAAGTAAGTTTGGACGTTTTATAACACAGCTATGATATATACGTAGTTTAGTATTATAAAAATAAAATTTTACGGATGACCCGTGTAATGTTTAAGATGTTTAAATCTATCAGACGTTTTTTGTTTGGTATGTTCATATTTTTTATTGGCATTTTTTCATTTTTATTGACTTTAATTGATTTTTTTATTAAATGTTGGTTGAATGAAAAATGTATGGTAAAAATTTAAAGACCAGAGAGAGAGAGAGAGAAAGAAAGAAGGAACACATTTTTTTTATTTCTCTATTCTATAAAATAATTTTCATTCTTATGAAGTCGCATTTTACTTATAAAATTTATTCCATGATATGTTTATCCAGTTGTGGTAATTTATCCTTGGAATCTATGACAATCATTCTAAGAGAATGCCGCCGGCGTCATGGTATAGAAGTAGCTCATCTTCCCCTGCCCCTTGAGGGGCAGGGGAAGATGAGCCCCCCTGTTTCGGGCATGGTTGTTCTTCATCTGTGTTCTGTCTGTGAGGGGCATGGAAGCGCCCCCCCTAACAGTAAAAAGGGGATTGTCTCAAGCGAATGTGACGCACGAAGTCGCTAAGCCCTACTCTTGACCCTGATTAACGCTACTGAAACAACAAGAGATGGTATGGTATAGTGTGTTTTACTGGCACAAGGTCCAACATTAAAACAATAAGAGAAGCTTACTTTGCTTAAATAACTGGCAGATAGCTGTTAGCCAGTTTATAAAGTGCAGAGTCACAACACAACAACAAGAGAATGCCAATCAATAGAATATATATATATATATATATGTATGTATGTATATGTATAAAAGAATTGATCCAATAGATATGCAGATTACGTGCACTTATGTTGGACATAACAATTAACAAAAGGTTAGGAAACGCTGGCCGTTCATGATACGTTGAGATGGTAGATAGATGAAGTAGCCACTGAGGAGAGAACAGTTAAACGGGCATAGTACATCATGACTTAATAGCACCATATATCGAACTCAAATGAATATGTGACCATGTATACGACGTCTTTCAAAAAGCAACCTTGATTGCTCCTATGCGTTAAATAGTTATCAATGACTTCCATTATTGTAGAGAGGCATCTTAAATCGTCATCCTCATAGAAAATGACAATTTACACTACAAGAACATCTCAAACTTCCTACTTTAACACCTAAATGTTCCATTTCTGTAAGTGTATTAAATTACAAAATATGATCCCTTGATTTGCGTTTAAATCAACTATATCTTTGTAAAGATCTTTATTAGCTATTGTGATTCTCTTTAAATTTTTCACTCATAATTATCCAATTACATGCGTTATTGCTACATAGCCATATTGATAAATATTTTACTGCACTTAGTAAATTAAAAATGAATATCGAACTAACAAAAGCTTTATGCTCTTTATTACAATGTAGTTAAATCTGATTCTTTAACTATATACTTTGTAATTTAGCTTTATATAATTCCAAGGACATGTCCCTTCTAGAATTCATTCGATTCAAACATCTATATTTCACAGATGGATGTGTTAAAATGGCTAATGCCGGTAAAGAACCTGCTATTTAAAATTACTTTCGTAATATGAATATATATTTTAATGTAATTTGTGAATTAAACTAATTTAATAGCATATTTATGAATAGAGCCAAAGATAAATAATTTACAAAAATATTGAGATCAAAAATTTCTGTTACCATTGAATACATAAGTGCGATAAAATCCATTTCACATTTTCAGTTTCATCTGTCCCTAAATAGATCCAGATTCTTTGTAATAATGTTACGTTAAAGCACATGCAGTATTGTACAGTATTTCAACCATTTCTGTAAGCAGGATAAGTCATATCCCTGATTCTCCGACCCACCCGAATGCACGCGGATGACCGGACAGCGGCAAAGGCAACATTGGAGGAAACTGTGGTTGAGTCCTAAGGACCATCACTGTGCACGATACAATGAAGTATGTCCCGTCATCAATGGAAGGGGCCAGACCTTTTTCGTGTACCCTCCAGAGTGGTGAGATCTCAAATCTACGGTGACAAGGACCAACCACCATGCTAGAAGCTTCTTATCCTCATTTCGAGGAGTTAGAGGTGTGTAAGAAAGATAGAAAGGAGAGGGGGGGGGGGGACTTTAATATTTAAGAATTTCAAGCAGCCAATTGCGTTTTCAAAAAGACTTTTAAATTCAACAAACATAGTTTTGCATAGTAATAAATATTATGCTACTAAGGTAAAAGTAAATCTTAGCAGTTTTTGAAAGAAAGATATTGCGAAGTATTTTAGGGGGCGTGAAATGTAATGACACATGGAGAAGAAGAACAAACTTGGAACTTTACAATCTATACAAAGAACCTGACATAATAAAATTTATCTCAATCCAAAGACTAAAATGGGCAGGACACTTGATTAGAATGAAAGATGACCGAACCACCAAAAAGATCTTCGAGGCTAAACCATCTGGAATCCACAAAAGGGGTAGACCGAGGATCCGGTGGATCGAGTGTCTAGAAACAGATCTAAAAGTTCTCAGAGTTAATAACTGACGAAGTCTATCCAAGAAGCGGGCAGTCTGGAATTCGATTCTGCAGAAGGCCATGGCCCACCCTGGGCTGAAGCGCCACTGAAGAAGAAGATAAAAGTACAAAATTAGAAATGATTTAGCGAAGGATGTTACACTTAGTAAAGTTTACGAACAGATGAAAATTCAGAAAATACTTATAAGCTCCACTTGTAAATTTTTTTCTAAAATCGAAGTTATATGAAATAACTTTTTAACTCTTAAGTAATGTCTCAAAAGATATGCAATTTTTAATGTCTAATTTTACTTTCTAAAAATACGTTAAAATAAACAATTTTCTTTCACTAAAAAATAATCACACACACACACATATATGCACACATAGCTCTCAATTCTGGCACATTTATACTACTGGAAATATAATTTCTCATTCAATTTTTAATGCGCACAACTTTTCTTCTCAAGTAAAATTTAATGATCACATGTCCTCTTCCCTCTTATATCACAACTGTTTGAAAGGCAAATATCGTCTGAAATTACCTTTAAAAGGGTTATGTTTGCTGTCTCATAATGAAATTTTCGAATGACTCCCAGCTTCTAAAGTATGTCATTGCTTTCAAACTCATCATTAGATGGAATTTCATCATTTTCACTCACTCGTAAAGCTGGTTTTATTTTCGGGATCATGTAGTTATTAAACAATCGTAAAGGAGCTTATATAACACAACATATGAATGGATTTTTCATGTTTTTGAAGGTTTAAGAGTTTTGAAATGTTTTATGGAATAATCAATGTTAATGTTGCCTTTAGAGAAATTTTAAAGCGAAGTTTAATCACTTTAAAAGTTTCAATTTCAGTTTAATTCGTTTTGTCACTGAAAATAAATAATGTTAGATAGTCAATTTGAAAAATGAATTTGATTGCAAAAATTATTTTCCATTGAAAATGTAACTTTCAATTAAAAGTATTGATTTTCAGCTAAACATATTTTTTATGAACATTTTTAAGTGAAATTAGCTTTTGACAGTAAAATAATTTATAACTAACAAATTATTTTCATCTGAACAATATATTTTTTATTTATTTATAAATAATTTTGATTTTAAGAATAATTTTTAAGTAAAAAATTATTTTCAAAAAATTATTTTGAAAGATTAAAATTTATTGCTCAAAGGTAGTCTTCAAATATAATAAATATAATTTTCAGTTGAAGAATAATCTTAAAGGTTACTAATTTTGATTGAGTTTTAATTTGGTTTGATTGTAAAAATAATTTTTAAATAAAAAATTAATCTTTTGAATTAATTTATAACTGAAAAAACAAATTTATATGAAAAAATTTCAATTAAAATAATTTTATATCGAAAGATAATTTTTGATTTGTAAATAATTTTTAGTTGAAAACATATTTTAAAAAATTAATAAACAATTTTTGAAAAAAAATTATTAATAAATAATTTCATGAGAAAAAAATGACTTCAAAAATAAATATTTTTAGTTAAAAGTCGTCTTCAAAAAAAAAAAAAAGATAATTTTTTAGAATATTGGTTTGTTAAGAAGACTAGCAGTCCTAAAAATTTTGAAAAAACACAACCAAAGAAAATTCAGACAAGAACTGAAAAAAAAATGAATGGAAGTGCTGCCAAAGCTCAGTGTAATGCATGCATCACAGACGTTTTAAGAACTATCTACAACTACATAAAAAGCCCCGAAAAGTTAGTATTCAGAAAAAGCATCAACTTAAATGGACTGAAAGGGACATTGAACACCGACTGCCATGGGCTAAAATCCAACTGTCCCAGATTTCAGAAGGCACTCCTCCATGGACGTCCGTTATATTTTCTGACTAGAGAGAGAAAAAATAATAATAAAAGCAACCCAGATTCTGGTAATACTACTGGTATAGTCTCGGTAATGAAGAAAAGACTTATTCTATCGGACTGACGGGAGGAGGGAGTTAAATGGTTTGATTGACAATCGGTTACGAAGGAAGAACAAGCCCAGTGTTCCTCCTGACTGGCAGGCAAAAGCACACAAGCATAACGATGTCTTATCTCCTTTCCTATTAAATTGAACTAAGCGGAAATTACTAGACTTTTCAACATGACGAAATCTCAATTCATAAAACTAACAAGGTTGAAAATTGATTTGCAATTAATAATATTCTGCTTTGCCCAGGTTTGCTATAAGCCTGGACCTCAAGTCTTCTCCCCTTTCCCTATTACTTTGAGTTAGGCGGTAACTGCTAGACTTTTCAATATGACGAAACATCATTTCCTGCAACTATCAGGGTTAAAAATTGGTTTGCAGAAAATAATATTCTGCTTTGCACAAGTTTGCTATAAGCCTGGTCCTCAATATTGAGAAAAACATATGGCCAAGGACTGTCCGTCAAGTTTACTGGGACGGCAAGTAGTTTGAATCTATAGCTGAACTTCAGACAGCTTTGGAATATGTGTGGAAACTTTGCATGTTTCAATCTTTAAATCATGAAGTCAACTTCGAATAATCTTTGAAGTAAAACGAATCTTTAAAGTAATCCATCCAATGGTGGGAGACTTCTTTATTTATTGCAATTTTATTTGCATTATTTAGAAATGTCTTTATATTTTCTTAGCAGATTAGGATGTAATCAAAACTGTTTTTTTATTGTAATTGACGTATTTTTGTTTCAAATAGAAATAGTTATCTGCTTGTAAATAGACCTTTAAAGCATTGCTCATTAAATTGCCCTGAAAAATTCAGCGTTCTTCATTTATCTAAAATACTCGTGTCTTTCTACCCTTTAAATATATAGATGGATTTCTAGATAACTCTTTGCTGATTTATTTTACTTTTTTATCTCAATTAACTCAATATACTCATCTATTTAAACTACATTCTCTAAAATCTCTATTTGACTTCCTGTCGAATATATCCTGTGTTTTGAGTATATTTTTAAATTTCTCTGATAATTGATTATGCTTACGACTAAGTGATTTTTAAAACAATTTTTATTTACATAGATCGACTGGTCTTTTTCTGACTGAAATTTCTGCTTTCTGAAGTAACTGATTGACTTTGAATTCGAATATTTCTCTACTTAATAGAAAATTTAATACAATCAGTTTATAAAAATTTCTTTTTATTAGAGTGGTAAAAAGAAAGCTCTTTTAAAACTTTGTAGTCTTTAATTTATAATTCATTCTAATAAATGTTATGGAATCTTGATATAATATCTAACAAATAAATTATTAACTGGCACCGTAATATAGAATCGATGTTTAATTAAATAAATCCATTGATTGAAGCTTAAATACTGAAAATATTGAAACAGCCTATTGACATCAAGAATACACATATATTTAAAATTTCAAAACACACACAGCAGAATGTTAATGAAAAACTGATTATAAAATTCATCTGCAAACATGAAATAGATCAAACTGATTAAAAGAGTACAAATGCATATATAAAAAATGAACTCACTGAATTGAGCTACTAAACATCTCAAAGACGATTTTCAATTTAAACCAATAAATTAAAACAGATAAAAAAGGAATACAATCCTATTTTGCTTAAAATTCATTTAAATTATATGCGAATGAAAACTTAATGCTCAAAAGACCGTTTCAAACACGCATTGTAAATAAAAGCCCAGAGTTTAAACTGTTTTAATTTTCTGCATCTTCCCTTATAGTATAAACTCACCTTTCTCGTTGTTTTAGTTAATACAATACTATTTTAAGGCTTGGTTATTGTCTCGAAACAGTTTTCGTCGGTTGCACCTGAAAACACACTTTCCTCTTCCTTCGACTGACGTACATAAATTTAAATAACTTTGTCTGGTCGGACGTGGCAAGGTCTTTAACCTTAGTTAAAAGTGATGCAAGCACAATATTCGAATAAATTCGTTAAATATATGCGTTTAATAAAGATTATTATATGGATAACTTCGAAGGGATATTACTTTATTACCTAAAATGCCTGTTATGGTATGAAAGTTACTCAAATTTAAATAAGTTAGTTTCTTTGAATCTTTAAAGCTCTTTTTTTCAGGGACGTGTTCTATAATAATTAAATATTTTTTCAAAAAATTAATTTTCGAGCATATTTGGAGTAAAATAATAATAATAATAATTTAGTGCGTAATGTTGATTTTTGTGGAATATGCAGTTTAAAATTCATGGCTCACAACTTTTCTTACCACTTCTATTTTGCAAGATTTAACATATATCAGGATATAAACTAATAAAACAGGATTATAATACATGAGAACTGGAGAATCAGCTTTCAAGATTGGTTTGGAATTAATTTTGTTTAACTATGAAAAGTTTCGTTAAATTAATCAGAGTTAGTGCTTTTTTTTGAAAAATATTTCTTGTAGGCAACTGTAAAACATTGTATTAATTCAACGAAATATTTGTAAATCACTGTTTACAAATCACTGAGTTAAGTTTTTAGTCATGGCAAAAATTTAAATGTATGCAATTAGATTATGAAGTATGTAAGTTGTAAAAGCAACCTTTCAGAATGGTCTGAAATTTTTTTTTTATATAACTGCGAAAAGCTGCATTATTTTAACCACTCAATGAATTTTTTCAGTAAACTTTTCTTTGTAAGCAACTGTAAAATGCTATATTGAGTGAACTGCTATTTTGTAAATCACATTGCAGTTTTATAAGTGGTTAACTTGAATTAAAACTTTCATTTTATTGCAAAAGGCCATAGCTTTTATTACTCGTTCATGAAATCAGATTATGAGGCTCAGAAGCTGCAAAATTAGCTTTCGAGCATAATATGGAATATGATGGCGAAAAGTTAAGTTGAAAGCCTTAGAAATTTAGTGCAACAATAATCGTCTAAATTTATAAACTTCCAATTAATAAATTAATGCTGCATAAACTGGAAATCAAAATGGCGATTATACAGTTTCCTCTGTGGCATAAGATAGTTCGACAGATACCTTTTAAGAATAAATGCTGATTATTGCACGATGGATACTACAGAAAGTGGTAAAATAAATCAGGCACTTATTAAAATGCCACAATTATCTAAACTTATTAAATTGTCACTAAATGTTACAACTTATCTAAATGTTAAAATAAGTAAATCTGCATTAGGATATCACAATAATGATTACATAATTTTAGCATTTGCGTGAAATAATAGAGTTTTATAGATATTGCTTTTCATGGCACAACAGTAAGAATAAGTAGATAAAAACTGCATAATGGAACCATATACCGTTATATCAGCTATTTAAAATGATAGAGTGAATGACTTATAAAAAATTGACGTAATGCGGTTATAAATTTTGATTGCATTTCTGTTTTTGTCATTAAGGCCTTTCGAACTTATGAACTGAATTATGCAGCTGAAAATATTTACGTGGGTTCTTTCTAAAAAATAATGTACCTCACAGGTTTACATCCCCATGCTGTTTGCGTAGGAATTGTTTTACACATGTAGGATTTGTTTTTGATGATCGCACCTATATGAATTTGTTAATAGAGATTGTGGGCTGTCATCATTCAGGGTCTGAAAATAAGAAATCTATTGAGAATAACTTCATGAATTGAATCTTAATAGATTGACAAGATACATCTAAAGCTAAGCAGAGACAATTATACATTTTTTGAGTGGGAGATCTGTTAAGTGACATATTGCTAGTCTTTTTCAGAATGAATGACCTGACACTGACTCCTTAATTTAGTGTCTTTTTCTTATGGCCTGTTTCCATTTGTAACTACTGGTATGTGTCAGTTCCTGCCTTATACGGAAATACTGATAACTTGATGGCATTTGTTATAAATTATACTTTAAAGAGCATCAATTGAAGCTTCATAAATAGCTCTCACTAGTTAATGCTTCATTATATATGTAACCACATCTAGTCACTAATAAGCAAATTTACAAGGACTATAAAAATGCCGAGGAAGTTAAGGAAATGTAGTTTCTGCAATATAAATTTTCTTTGAAAATAATAGGGTGAATTATACAAGTACTTTGGGATAGAAATATCATAATTAGAATTTTCCCCTTTATATGATTTTGAGGTTAACTTAATATTAATCTTCAGGTTTTTTTTATATATTATGTGTTAGCATAAGATGGATTATACTATAAAATAGTCTAAATGATGTTGCTTTGAGATAAAAATAACATTTCTCGTCAAGGCATGGAATTAAGAGATTTGTGCCAAAAATATTTGTAATTGATCCTATTTTACTTCTGGAGAATCAAAACTGCTCAGCTCAAAAACTATCTCTATGTGAATTTTTTTCTACGGTTCAGTTTAGTTATATTAACACTCCATTTTAAAGCGACACTAAGGAAATTTTAGGACGAACTTCGTAATTTTAGGCAGAAGTCAGATGGCGATACCTAAGTTGGCACACCCTAGCCAAATTTTCACACCACACCAGTCAGAAGGCATTTGGCTAAGGCGGATTTAGAGTGCACCAGATCCACTTTACACGACAGATCTTTGATATGGTGAACCCTCTGGTTCGGTAGCCGAGCCCTTACCACCAGGCCATGGCGTCCCTTTTTCTCGGGGTGGGGAATGAATCGACCTATTATGTGAAAGAAATAAGATGTAAATTATTGATAAAAAATTTTGATTATTGGGTAAAACAACAGAATATTTTGCGATAAAAATGTTGTTGATGACAACATCTTTTAGGGCCAATGAATTCGAAGAATTGGTTTACTATAAAAAAATTTTTATATTTACTATTATATTATTTACTACAAAAATTAAGATCCAAAATTTTAGTCTAAAACATTGTTTCATAATAATTTGGGATTTATTTGTCTAATTTTATATCATTTTTAAAAATTTATTCTTACAATTTACTAATTTAACGAGCTAGCAAAACAATGCATTTAATATCATTGCAACGAGTGCAACATTGCAATCATTGCAACGATAAATGCAAATATCAAAACGATAAAAAATATTATTTTAATACATGTTTAAAAATCAATTTGAGTTTTATTAATGTTTGGAAACAATTGTGGGAAATAAATACTGAATCATTAAGAAAACAACTGTTTGAGCTCAAAAGGGTGTAAAAATGTAATGCCGTAGATTTTATTTTTTGCAATATTATGTTCCGAAGTTATTTAATGAAAACTTCAAAATGTGGGCACTTTTGTAATTAAAAATCTAATTAAATTTTCAAAATTTTATTTTTTAATGAATTTTTTCTGCTTAAAAAGTTGCGTGTTTATAAATCTATATCCAAAGATTTATCTTGGGGATAATTTTATAAAGTTTTTAATAATTTATATGATATGGCGCATTTAATAGATGGTGTATAAGCGGCAAATATAATCATGTTAAAATAATACTGATGCGAAACATTTCAATAAAAAGGAATAAGTTGAATTTAATTATAGTGTCAGTTAAAGTTAATTTAATTATAGGTTAAGTTAATTATAGTGATGAATTTAATTATGGTGTAGTTAGTTATAGTTAATTTAATTATAGTATAAGGTAATTATAGGATTGAATTTAATTATACTCTTGCAGTAAGTAATATTTCTAAGCAAGTAAAAGAAAACTACTTAAAAATTTTGTTGATGACAAAATGTTCAATTTTATATGAATCGAATTGTTTTGTGTTGATAATAATGGCGAACTTTTTTGGCATAAAAATAACTTGGAATTCTGATTTTTATGTACATGTTGAACAAGGCGTTGAAAAGAAAAAAAAAAAAATACTGAAGAAACCTTTAGGAACAAATGCATTATCTATAAAACGAAATGCGATTTTTAACCAACTAACTGTAATTAAACTATTCTGTGTTGAATTTGATATCAATTTAATTGTTTTGCATAAGAAATAACTTTAAAATTCTAGTTTTTACGTATATACCGATCAAAGGGTTGAAAAAAAAAAAGGAAATAATATACAGTAAAATCTCTTAAAAACAAATGCATTATCGGTAAAACGAAATGCACTTTTTGTCGAAATTTCTGAAATCAAACGATTTTGATGTAATTTTTTTTTCAAAAAAAAGTTACTTTGAAATTCTAGTTTTTATATAAATGCCGAATAAGGCGTAATAAAAAAGAAAAGTTGGCAACAAAATACAGAAGAAAAACTTACGAACAAATGCATTATCTGCAAAATAAAATACAATTTTTATCCAACCTACTGAAATCAAGCTATTTTGTGTTAAAAAATAAAGTTGATGTAATATTTTTGAATAAAAATTATTTTGAAATTCTAGTTTTTAAAAGCACCGAACAACGCCTTATGAAGGGGGAAAAAAAAAGGCAATGAAATTCAGTAGACACACTTTAGAACACATGTATTATCAGCAAAACGAAATGCAATTTTTGGCCAACTTAACTGAATTTTTGTAAACGAATTATGATTCTGAATTACTAACATAGCAAATGTTTACCGTATCCCACTGCGAGATCTCCTTGTTTAAACCACAGTTAAATAAACAAGATATAATCAGTCTATGTGTACAGCTGAATCGTTCACATAGACAGAGAAGACAAGAAAATATCTCTAATAACACTTTCTGCAGTTTTTATTGCACTGTAGGTTCAGCGAGCTTGCTTAATCTTATTCAACTTTTTCTT
The DNA here is from genome assembly GCA_026543055.1 of Argiope trifasciata. Classification (NCBI taxonomy): domain Eukaryota; kingdom Metazoa; phylum Arthropoda; class Arachnida; order Araneae; family Araneidae; genus Argiope; species Argiope trifasciata. The sequence goes on along the minus strand of JAPMOQ010047785.1, from coordinate 3,104,182 downwards.
TCTTTCTTATTTTTTGAGTGTCACTATCTAACTCTGCAACCGGTTTACGCGCTTCAAAAAAAAAAAAAAAAAAAAAACTGGAAGGTTTGATATAAAACTTTATTCTCATTCTTTCAACGACGTCTGTTAGAGGTGAAGATTAAAAAATGATATATTTATTGCTTTGACATTTTGTGTGATATGAATTCGTTTGTGTCATCTAAATATGAAGTCAACACTTTTCATCTCAGAAACTGTTTTTTTCTGAAATCACATAATCGTAAATTATATCAATGATAAGTGGATTATATAAATGCTGTTAGAAGCATTAAATGTAAAAGGTAAGCACGGTTGGATTGTAATAAAATAATTTTTACAGCTTTTTCCCGTATGAAACTTCGAATTCACTTCACGATTATTTGCTTATATAAGAAAAATAATCGCATTTATTTTCAATACGGGAGGTCTGAAATCCTGAATCTAGTTTGGAGAGTAGTTAATTTAATTAAAATTCCTCTAATGCTATCTAATTCAGTGAGCATAATGATGTGAAAATCGAAAAAAAAATCTTAATTTACTTCATTCCGAAATTAAACATGCTACTGAACAATGCAGAGAATATTTGTGTTGTCGCAGCTACAGGACAAAAGTTAATGCGTATATCATTTAAACATAAAAACACGCATTTCTTTATGATGTGTTGTGAGGTCACGTAGCGTCTTTATTCTTTGGATATATGCGCAGTGGATTTCAAAATTAAACTTTCTGCGCATATCTGAGGCAGATTAAGGGAAAATGGATCGACATTATTGAAAAACTACAGCAATTTTCATTAAAATTAACTAAAATAATTGTTACAATACCATTTTACATTAATAAGTTGTTTCCTTAACTGCACTGCTTTCTATATTATCAAATTAGATGATTCTTTCTATTTTGGAAATGTATAATCGTCTTGATTTCAATATTTGAAATTTTAATTGAAAACTGATCATTTTTATATCGATTTTTAAAGTCTAATAATTACTTATATCGAGTTTATTCCGCTGTTCAATGTACAGTGGATATCACAGTTAAAGGCTTAAACATAATTTGATTGTAACAACCATAATTGTATGTAAAAGTTAATATGCTATAACAGTTAGGAAAGAGGAGTGGCATGTTTAATCATAGTAACATTTTCTTTTATCAAATATAATACTTTAATAAAGATGGTTCAAGAGCAAGAAGCAGATTTAATATTCTAATAAGCTATGACAGACATATTTTACACATTACTGTATAGAAGAGAGCTCAAAGTTTTATTAGAATCAATCGGATAATCCTGTTAAAAGTGGCAGTTTTTTAAAATTATTTTTTATGCTAAAACTGAAAATCACCGATGTTTCAATTGAAGCAGCATTCAATGTACTATCCAGCAGCATGCAAAGAGTGAATCCATAGTTGCATTGCAACATGCATTTCGCTGGTAAGTTCAACAAAGTGTCACCTCCTTATCGGTCGATTTGCCCGTTGTACAAATAATTCGTTGGCTGGCTGGTTGCATATTCAAAGTAAAAAGTCTGTGATCAGCCTCAAGAGTCAGGTGGAAATTTTCAGTGAATTTGAATTGTTTTTGAACGTAACCATAGGAAATCCTTCAGAAAGAGAACCAGAGAACGTGGAATTTCTCAATCAACGATAAAATGTTTGCTTAAAACCCTATTCCTGCTATTCTTTAAAATATGTATCATGAATTTATTATAGCAATCAGCTCAATAATCAATTACTTCTTACGTGGCAAGAAATGGACACCCATTTTGAAGTTTTTCACATAACAAATGGAACTCATACTGAAAGCATAGAACAAAAATTTGAATTTTATTCTATCTAATGGTGTTATAATATCGTATATCTCTATCTAGTGTCGTACATTATAAATAAATAAATCTTTTCTTTCTTTTTTTATTACCCTGTATATCAATTCATAGCAACTAACATCAATTAGATCTAACATCTGTGAGATTAATGATTTGGGATAATTAATTCTTTTGTGAACCTTAGTCATTCTACTCAGAAGCAAAAAAATAAATATCACAGCTTTCCATCATCGCTATGTAATTTGATCAACTCGATATCAGCCTGGAATAATTGCGAAATATCTCTCTTCATTATTTTAACTAGTAACTTCCAACACCAGGCCGCATACAAGTAAAACATTTCTCTCAACATAATTTTTTAACACGAATCATGAAATTATCGATAAGTCGTGTAGAAAATTTATGTGTCTGCGTTATGTCTGTTATCATCACAAAACATCGTCAGACGACAACTATCTCAGATTCGTTTACAAAAAAAAAAAAAAAAAAGACAAGAGAGAGTGACTTCTAAAGTATTTTTTTTAATGCGAAAAGCATGATATTTTTTAGATTTACGTTTTATGGAGTCCGTTTGGTCTTCTGTTGAAACAGAAACTGGTGAAGAGGTTTCTTGCTTAATAGAATGCAAATGCCTTCATTTAAGTAAGAAACAGGCATGTTATCTATTTTTTATTTTTGAAAGGGTTTAAGTGTTATCGCACACGTCGTGCAGTAAAGATAAGAATTGAAATTGAAGCTCCTTTTCTTTTCTTAAAATTATACTTTATTCTTTCTCGTATACGAAATATAGAATAATAAATGTACTCTTCAAAGAATTTAGTTGGGGAGTTTGAGGATCTAGCTATCAGACCTATGAGTCTGGAAAACGCCTTTTTAGCATGTCTGTCTATGAACATATTAACTCAGAAATGTTTTGATCAAGACGGGGGAAATTTGATGTATGAAATTATACTCAAATTTGTAGATTTCTATCAAAATTTGAGCGAAATCCATTATCAGGGGGAATTGATGGAGTAGAAACGAAATTAAATTCATTTTAATTGTTAATCAAGCTGGGAAAATATTAACATAATGTAATATGATACAAAATTAATAAAGTAAATACAAAATTTCAGAACCCATCTTTACGAGCACGGATAAAAAATTCAACTGTTAAATAATAGTGGAAGAAAGAAAAGCCGTAAAATAAGCAAAAATAGTAAACTGTAAAAAAAAAAGGAAGAAATAAAAAAAAGCGAAAATAAAAAGGAAATCCTTTTAATGAAGTATTAATTAAAAATCAAATACCTCTAATGCAAAAGTTTAATGATTTTCTAGTTATTGACGTCTCTGCCAATCCAATTCGGGTGAAATAGCTCAATGATTTTAAAAGCTTTGTGTTACTGACTCCATTTCGGATAAAAATTTATTATTCACCAGGTACTACCCACTGATGCAGAACCGGGGACCAAAGAGTACATAAATGTCAATTTTGGGAAAAGACATTACCAAGAAAAAATATTAGCCCGGTTATTTCACTTTTTAAAGCTACACATGACAAGGAAACGAAAATATAACGTTTTACTACGAGCGCCATTTATCTTTTATATGCTGCTGGTAATGCTTTTAGAGTGAAATATCAAATGAAGCCTATCGCAGTTCCCAACGTGAACAGAAATAATTTCTATGCCTATTCACGATAACCCTGAATCGATTCACTAGAATAGGTACGGAAGTCTTGCTATTTTGTTGAAACGACACTGCGAATGTAAATATCATCGGAACTGGTTACGGTTACTGAGAATGGCCCATAATGCGTTTCAGTCGCGGTGACGAAGCATAAACCTTTTCAGCTGTTTTAGAAAGTTTTCTAAACAAACTTTCTTTTCCTTAATATACGTAATGAAATTTAAATCGATGGATTTTTCTTAAGATATTTTATGCTTAAGAATCAAGCATCCGTACTTATTTTAAATATCGAACTTACATTTTGGTTTAATGTTTCAGGTATTGCTTCGAATAATAATTATAATTTTTTTGAAAAGAATTCTGGAATTCGATGTGCTTTTGCGAAACTGCATAGTGATGAATACCGTTTTTCTTTTTACATTTTTAACACCTAAGCTACCACGATCCGGTCAAATTACCGGTTTCCAATAGCAGTTCCAATGTATCAGTGAAATGCTGGTAGGTTTAGTGTTAAACCAAAAAAGTAGTGTTTAGTATTTTTAGTGTTTGCTTTTATATTAAGTACACAGATAAATTTTAAACAAAAGAAAAGAAAGAAAGAGATGCATTTTAACTTATTTTGTAATCACATTTTTTTTAAAAGGTATCAAAAGCCTTTTTAATTTCATATTTAATACGAAGCGTATGTATTCATCAGCATTTCTATATTTATTATATTGTATAAATTATAAACGAAGCATTTCTAGATTTATTATATCATATAATTTAAGAAAATCCATTTAGTGATTCATTTGCAAAAAATGAAAAAAAAAAAAATCTTTTTATGCAAATTTTTTAATTAAGCCGGTTTGTGAAAAATTATCAAAAATCTTTACAATTTTATAATTAAATACAATCAAAGTGTCATATATACAAGCGTTTAAATTTTTAAATGTTTGTTTTAATATAAAAAGAAATCTTGTCACAATATGAAAAAACAGTTTTTTCAAGCAATTAAAAAAAATCTGTTTGATTTTTCAAGCTTCTTTGGTTAAATCAACGCAAATCAAAATAATTTTGTTATTAAAAGCAATCAAAGATCTTTAATTGCAAATCAAGATGTTTTTGTTAACTTTGATTTGATTTAAATTGGAACATAAATATCGAAAAGGTGGAATGATGATTTTTGTCTTTGCAAAATGTTTTAATCAAATTGGTTTTAAAAGTGTATTGAAAAACACTTTAACTTTTTTTATAATTAAATGCAATCAAAGTGCATAGATTGAGTGGGAACATTATGATTTCTAGAGTCTTTTCTGCATCCAACTTCTTGTTAAGTGAAAAAAAAAATTACTACTCCTTTTTCACCTAAAAAATTGTTTTAATCCCAAATTAAAAAAAAAAAAAATTTGCAAAAGTGAGCACTATTTAATTTAAAACATTTTTTCAGTAAGTTTTTGTGAGATATCTCATAAAACTTAATTTAAAATAATTTTTTTTCGTAAATTTTGAGAATTTTCATAATTTGCGCAAAATTTTCATCAGTACTGATATTACTTTTTACGTACAGATATAACATCACATGCTATAATTTAAAAAACTCTGCAATTATCAAAACAAAAAGTGTGAAATCCATTGCATATTGCATGTTTAGGGAAGGTCTTAGAACTCTGCGTGGAAACTTATCTTTGTTTTTTTGTTACAATTTACTGAACTTTTTTAAAGAAAAAAATCTTCCCGATTTAAACATAAATTATTTCGACGATTGCATCGGGGATATAAATAAGATACACTTTTTAAGAGTTGGAAGTGGCATTTGAGATATTATAGCAGACAGTCATCTGTAAGTGGAGATTGCAAACACGCAAACGTAAAAAAAAAGTTTTTGAAAAAAAATTATTTTTTTAAACTTTTAAAATTTGATATAAAGATTTTGATGAATGCCACAGTTTTAATTCTTTTCATTAAAAAAAAGCTCTTTTTTTAAAAATCATCTTTGATTGTTTACGAACACGATAACTGAATAGTGGAATTGCGAGATGAATGAAAAAAGGTATATGGTCTTAAAATCAAGATAGATAACTAAATTTTGGATAAAATCTATCAAAAAAAGTCTGTCCCCCTGTGTGTATATGAACACAATACACAAAAAGAGTACTAATTATATAACTGGATTATAGTATCTGATTCTGTCAACTATTTTTGTTAAATTTTGAATCAAATTCGTCAAAGAATATTTATGTTATGTCTATCTGTACAGGATATCTAAATGAGATAACAAGCGAATTAAACCAGGAAAATCTATAATCCGTCTAAAAAACGCAAATTATTAAATAATTTCGCACTTTTGACAGTGAAATTATAAATTTGTACCAAATTCTTTGTCCAGTTTGTAAGATGAGAGGTGTTCAAGGTTCATATTTGAGTCTGTTTATAATTAATATGTAAATATGCAATTATAAAGTATACGTCTCCTGGTTCAACCAACGTTAACTATTTTTATAATTGATCCATAAAATTATTTTCTATTGTATTAATGCTGATGATGATGTCGCGTCTGCGTTATCACGGAGGAGTGAAATAGCTTCTGAGGGTGTAAGACAAGACCCTAAACATTCGGGGGCAGAAGTTTTGACTTCTAGCTCACATGAAGATGATACTCACTTGTACAACCCCTTTTAATGGGGGGGGATGTTCTTTCCCACTTCTCACTGATAGACAGGGTAAAGAACAACCATGCCCGAACCAGGACTCTAAACCGGAACCCCCAGATCACTAGAAGGACGCTCTATCCCTAAGCCAGGACTCCTGCTCGATTATATCATTGACTTGATGAATTAGTTTGTATCAATCAAATTTTAATTAATCACATATTATTTGAAATTAATAGTTTCTTAAAACTGAATTTTAATTAATTTATTTTTAAATATTATTTTGATTTTTCATATTAATTTACTATATATTAATGAAGTACATTATAAGTTATGAAAAAACATCATTTATATTTAATAATTTTTGTTGAAATGTAAAAATTCGTACATTATAATTATTTGTATTATAATTTAATCAAGAATGAACAAGCTTTAAAAAGTAATTTTTTGTAACATTATTAATATGTAATAATACCATGTAGTTAAAAAATTACATTATTGCTCTATAACAAATATTCCACGTCTTTCTGGTTATTTGGTTTAATTTTTTTTTTCAACGGTAAAAAAATATGTTTTGCAAATGCGTAATATTTATAAACAGAACGCCTCAAGATTTCATCCATTTCCAATAAAAAAATTTCATCTATGCGCACCAAAATTTAAAAAAAATACTTTGAGAAAAAAACGAAAATGTGCATCTTTTCACCTATGAGTTGTTGGATAAGTATTTTTATAATAATTAAATTATGAGTTTGTGGCTTTGCAAAATCTACGCACATTATACAAGTCTACAATCAGCGAAATGTTAATTATCTTATGTGGTTAAAATAGAAAAATTGATTCTTTGAAAATGTAATAATCGTCTCGATTTCTAAAAGGACCCCAAATTGTTCGTTTTAATGAAGAGTAAGAAGTAAAATAATAATCTTTGCCAAACAAAATTCTTTGTTGACACACAACAAAGTTAGTTTTCTCCAGACATTTTACTCATGCTGTACAATCACAGCTCTTCCGGCCTGTAGGTATCTTTCATCTCAGTCTAAAATGTAAATTTTTAAGCAACATATTCGGTTGCCTCATATTTAAATAATGACCTTCTCTTATTTTTCTTAAGTCATAAAAGAAAATAGCTGTTAACAATGTAGAACGATTAAGAATCGTTCTTGCAACCTTATGCTTGAGGAAACATGGCGGAAGGAAAAGCTGACAGGATTTATGGTGACTTCTCCTTTCGCCTATTGTCAATGGAAATCGTCTCACTTGTCACTATTTTGACACAATTTTCATCTTTTATGTGCATCACACTTTCTATCTTTCGGCACTTTTACAGAGTGAGTTAAGATAAGAAATATCACTCACTCTGAAAGTAGAGCAACTTTGCATTATTTTTTCTTTCTTTTTTTAAAGAAAATTCAATTATTTTTGAGAATACGCAAGAATAATACTTAATACTTTTTTGAAAGGTGGTAGTGTAGTGGATATTTTTCTGAAGGTATCCATTCTACGTTAGGAAAGGAATAATACGTTTAAAGTTTGTGATTTCATACGAGGTGAATTTTTCGAAAAAGAATATAAAACACTTATATTTTTGAATTTTTGCATAAAATAAATTTTTTAAAAATGACAGAATGATCCGAGCTAAACAAAAATGTAATTAACCCGGGATAAAGCGCGTTCTTCTGTCTGTGAAATAAAGGCTGTCATCTGGAAGCTAATTGTAAGAAATAGCAAAACTACAAATATTCATAAACAGTTAGGTGAAGTTTACCCTAACAGTGCTAAAGGTAATTGTTAATTAAGAAAAATAACGATATAGCTCAAGAAAGTTCCAGAAAACGGTCATGTTGAATCGTGTGATTCAATCTTTAATGTTTCTAAACAGAGTCAAAATTTGATCGAATCTTTTGTGTAGAAGATATTCAACTCTTCTATGCTCAGTATAGAGCTCAGATCTATCGATTACCATTTGTTCATTTTTTGAAGATCTTCTTGAATGGTAGGTATTTAGAAACTGTTAATTTTAGGTTATCAACGTATGTGGTAGAGATCCATGATGGAAATATTCCTTAGATCAGCTCCAGCTGTGATAAATAATAAATCAACAAGGAAGTTATAAAAAAACAGAGAACCATAAACATTATCAAAAATTGAATGCCTTTTTAAAAATGTTTTTTTACTTCCTTTATTTCAAAATGGACTGCATGTAAAGTAACTGGCTGCATATCTACTAGTGCTCCTTGAGGTTTGATGCAGTTACAAGATAGAGCTTCGTTGTCGTCAGAAATTCCATTATGTTGTGGGATAACATACGGCTAATTTGTTGAGAGGTTTGAAAGTTCGATGAAGATAATGTAATCGTATACCTCTAATATTTTAAAAATTTGTTCCAATTTGCTAAATTTTCAAAACCGACATTTGATATAAAAATTCTGAACTGACACAGTTGATATGAAAACGAAACATAGTTGATATTTTGTTTAGAAATGTCATGTTAGAGGAGGATATTCATTTGAGGAGAGAGTTACTCTTTATAAAAAAAGTTCGGCAGCAGCATAATTAACATGAAAATTTAATTATAAGCAAAAATTGTATGTTCAATGTCATTTGCACCACTTCTATTGTTAAAGAGGTTGAAATATCTAATTTTAAATTATTTACACAAGCATGATTTTTGAATTTAACAAATATTACTAACTATCTTGAAGTATACGTATGTGTGTAAGCAAATAAATTTTTTGAAAGCAAATGGCAGTTCCGAAAATAATGAAGACACTTTGCATTTTTCAATTCGTTTTAATCCATCCTGGGAAGGCATAATTTATTTACAAGAAGGCATATTACAAGTGCAGAAGTGGGAAAAAGTGAAATACAGATGAGGTATTGATAGGGAAAATAATTTTTCAGGGATAGGGATTTCTCGCACATGTCGATTCTGATAAGGAAACACAGGGATCTTTTAAAAAAGAATTTGCTTAGGTCTTACTCAGAGCGTAGGAATCGCTGATGAAAGTATTTTTACAAATCTTCCCTTGAATTAATTAAATAGAAAAAGTGGAATGCGATAAGGAAATAAGAATATTTTACAATAAATGTAATATGCGCTAAATTATGATAAAACTTTATAAATTGATTAGAATTGAAATTAGAGTTATTATCGAAAAAATTATAGCTTTGAAATTTGAAATATTGAAAAGTTATTTTTCTAATTTATTCTTAACATTATTTGTAGCACATAAGGAATATGAAGCTGTTAATTCGAAGAAAATGCACTTAAGATTTAACTTAAAACAACTTAAAAAGATTACAAATTAAATAATAATTAATTTTTGAATTATTAGTTTTCTTCAGTCCTTACAGATATGGAACTAAGACAATGTTTATGGTAAAAATCAACAACTCGGGAAAAAGTTTTACAGCATGTTAAGTCAATTTATAAGACTTTTTATTATTATTCTTTTGTGAATATGATGTAATGATGATCAAACACATTTATTAAACGAAATATGAGAATTATTTGCATAAAACATGTTTTTGAAACACACACACGCACACACACACACACACACACACACATATTGTCGCATACCCCAAACATTAACTATTTAATATGTTTCTTAATTTAAAACTTTAATCTTTATTCAAAAAAATAACAAAGGCCTTGATAAAATTCATCAGATTAAGTCTTTCACAATAATTTTATTTCAAAATTAAGTTGTATTATTCTGAAATTCAATTCATTTTTTCAAATTTTTATAGCAAAGATGGTAATGCTCAATTTTTTATGTGATAAGTGTTTAAACGTCCATTGTTATTTGCAGCAGTATTTCGCAACATCTGGAAAATAGGTGTGAGATTTAAAAAAAATATATATATATCAAAGCTTACTATTCCTTTAAGAAAAACAGTCTTAATTGACTCTAAATAGCATTAATTTATATTAAATAAATGCTAACTTGATTTCATTGCGCTAATAATTTCGGCAACTGTCTCCTAGATTCTTCTGGAAAACTGGTAGCTAACTCAATCAGAGGACGGAAGAAAAACCACACCAGTTTGAAATCGATTTATATTTTGTTTATTTTTACCAATTATATATTAACTAATTAATTATTTCGAAATTACTCTTCTTAAAGCTGTCAATTTATATTTATGTAATGCGTGTGAAATGGAAATATTTAATTGAATTTCGGAATCACCTGTCACTTGCCGGTCGGAAAACGTGATGTCTTGACAAAGAATAAAACAAGACTCCATGCAATTAGATATAAGATGACACTCGAAGTCATACTTGATTGGAGACTGTGACACGACGCTAATTGTCTGCATTGGTATTTCTCAGAAAAGCAACAGATTTATTAATTTTCTCGTTTGTCGAGTTTTCACTGAAATATTTTGGAAAGAAAGGTCTAGAACCAACTTTCAAACTTACCAAACAAACATAAGAAATAGCTTGTACCATTTTAGGCATAATTGACCTTTTGTTAAATAAAAATCGCAGTTCCTTTCTCTCTGTAAAATTTTTTTAATGAGTGATTAGGGTTTTACTTTTTCACAAGGAGGAAATATTGTTATCGTCAAGAAATTCTATCTCAAGATCTTGAAGAATATCTACGTTTCACGCTTCCTGAATCAGATGACGCATTTTTGGAATGTCTGGTTACCTGTTTCTGAATACAATATCGCCAAAAAATTCAATCTCAAGATCTTGAAGAATTTTTACATTTTAGGCGTCCTTGAATCAGAAGACGCTCTTTGGCTGTCTGTTTCTGAATACAATAAGTAAAAAAAAGTTTTGTACAAGACAGATGAAATTAGGTATATGACCTGAAATCACAATGTGTAGGTATCAAATTTTGAAAGAAATCAACTTATAGGTGTTTTGTCCGGCTGCTCCATTACAAGTGAATACGATAACTTCAATACGCAAAGTACTAAATAAATAAAATTTGACACACAGTTTTAGCATATAAGATATTGGTTCTAATCAAATTGTGAATAATATCTATCTCCTGGTTGAACAGTCTGTCAATCTATATTTTCGAATCAATTTAAGCTCAGTAACTCAAAATCGCGAAGACTTAAAGAAATGGAATTTGGTATGAGATCTTTTTACTAAAATTATAATTCTATGTCAAATTTTGATTTCTGTCTGTCATGAAAAAGAAGTTAAAAATACATATTCGATTTTTAGTATTTGCGTAATAAACTCATGCCAGTTATGAATAGCCAAAAAATTCTATATACACTTTAAAGATTGTTGTTTCGTAGCTACTGTCCATTAATACCATGCAGTAGATATATAAATACTAATTTTCGTTACTATGCTACAAAGCACATGACTGTCATGTGTAAAACTGTGAAAATAAAATTCTGAGCACCCTTAAGTTTCACATCCTTGCTTAAAGACATAACTTTATGGAGAGTGAGATGACAGATAGTACATTTATTAAAGGGCATGTTAGAAAGTTTTGGAGACATCACTTTCATTGGTTTTGAAAAGTTTCTCCTATCGTATTATCTTTGTTAAACCTTTTCCTTCTTTTTATGGTAAATTTATGCGAATTTTCTTAGTTCCTATTCAACTAAGATATATTTTGAGTTGAATATTTAATAACCTTATGTCTCAACATTTGTAATCCCGCGGATAATAAAAGTTTTATTAATATGTTTATTCATCTTTGAGTTTGCGCTTTAGCCTCAATAACAAAAGTTTAATTAATGCGTTTAGTTTTGAAACTCTGTAACGTAACAATCCTATGTGGTAAGCAGATGCAATCATAATCCCAATCAACAAAAATTGTAATGATAAAATATTGAATTTAAACGAGCAAAATTTTGACTATGCGTTGTTTTTGATGTTAAAAAATCTGGAATAGTCCTGACACTAGCGATCACTTTCGAGGAGTATATGGGTTGTAATAAATAAAATAAATCAAATAAATCAAATGATCAAATAAAAGAGTAGAATTTCAGACAATTCTTTTATTTACAGCCATGAGAACAACGTGTTCTAATCTAGGTTAAAATATTTGATATTTATGCCGTTTGGAATTTTATGATATTTACACAACAGTCAAAGGTTGAAGGTGTATTGGGAAAAAAAGTTACTCATCAATAAAAAAAAATAACACCACAAGACATTAATAGGTTATTACTCAGCACAGCAAATCAGAAGTCTCTTCTCTCCCACTTCAAAGAAAATCCATCATTTTATTCCTCTTCAAACTCAGCCTCATCATTTCCTATTTGTCTACTAGGGCTCTCTACCCCCCGATAGTTGTTCAGCAAATTGCCCTCATTTGTGGTTCCAGTTTATTGTGGGAAATGATCATCAATGATGCATCTTCGTAACTGACCGTTCTGGAACACGTGTAAATAATAGTCCCTTAACAATGGGAAACATTTGGCATCCAAATGAGTTGATACTTTTTTCCTTGAAGGTGCGATAAGTTTCTCTTAAACGATGAACCCCACATGTGGTCCTTCAGCTAACATCACTAATGACCAGATGCGACGACATTCAGCAATCAGAAGATCACTCTTCTGGCAATCTGGAGGAATTTAGCAATGGAGGGTTTTAACAGGTGATGACACAGCTGGCTGGAAATGCTGCTTATTATGAAGGGGACAGGGGAATGTTACAATTTCATGATTATGGTGAAGAACTCATTGCAACGTTACCAAGAATAGGGGTGCAGTAGCTTTTCAGAGTAAAGACACTTGAACACCCGAGGACAGAAATCTGTCTTCTAGCTTATATGAAGATGGCATTCACACATTGCACTACACCCTTTTACAGGGAAGCTCTTTCACCCACCTCACAGATAGAACACTGGGTGAAGAGCAGCCCTGTCAGAACCAGAACTCGACCCCAGGACACCCAGATCAAGGGGAAGACGCTCTACCCTTCCCTGGCGTTCCACTATAAAGGTTTTAGTAATTGGTCAGTTAATGGCAGTCTTATTTGCTGATAGTTTAAACCATTTAATGAAGATCTAACCTGTCTTTAAAAAAGTAATAGAATTCATTAAAAAATTTCAAACTTATTTTGTTTGAGTGTACACAATTGGAAAAAATATACATTGATTCAATTCACCATGCTGTATTTACTACTAGAAAAAATCTGGCCAGATAATAGTTAACGTTTCTTTTAATTAAACTCCTTCCTGCATGCTCATAAGCTATATAAAATAAGAAAAGCTTAATTTGTATTTGAAAGATATGCAATAAAAGAGCCTAACATTTTATATTTTTATGAGAAATATTTAATTTTAAAATATAATTATTGATTTTCAGTGTCATTCAATAATATACTAGTTCTATGTTACTATGTTGATTATTTCCACATGAATTTTTAATTAATAGTGTGGTGGTAAGTTCATTTGCTACATAACAACTTCCGGACGCAAATGTACACTTTTGTTTAAGGGTTATGTTACGCGGCTACGAGCCCCATAGAACCCGAGATCGAATCTCAGAATGCACATTGGTGACCCTGGTTCTGAACTAACAAACGCAACCTTCGTGGCGCCTCTACCGGTAGCAAAAGCCATCATAACTCTTGGAGCGACAAAACCGTTCTTCACCCGCCATAAAAATTGGCGTGATTAAAACATTCGTAGCTCGTCAAAAACACTTGGGGGGATAACATCGTTCGTCTCACTTCAACTCACTGGAGGGGGAGTAATGCGGTGGTAAATTCATAAGCCACATAATAACTTCCAGGCACAAGTGTACACTTTTGTCTAGGAGTTATGTTACTCGGCTATGGATCCAAAGGTCCGGAGATCGAATCTCAGATTGCACAATAGTATTAAATTTGTAATAATCAAAGTTATTAATTAAAATTCTAATTGCGTATCTTTTCATTTATTCGTCATTTTATATAATCGCTATTAAAAGTTGTATAAATGATGCTTTACTATTTATGGAAATAACGTTATCAAAATGTGGTAATTTAATAAAACTGATAATAAAAAAGAAATTTATTTGACTTATATTAAATGTACCAAAATAATAAATGCATGCTTTAGCAGATAATAACTTAGCTTTCTCACCTCTTCAGCTTCAATTGGTTTCATAAATTAATCAAACTTGGCTCAATTTAAATCAGAGAAACTTTTGCTAAAATGTTTCTGAATGTCAGAATTAACTGAATCTCGAGGCTATTTGACTCGGAGTGTCGCTTAAATCTCCTTTAATTCCAGACCACATCTTCCGAATTAATTTGACTTCTCTGAAATCATCATATGCTTAATTTCCAAAAGAGGAATTCTGGCAGCTATTCGAAGCATATAAACGCAGTTCTCATCTCTAAATAAGCGTTTTTGCAAAATATAATTTTATTGCAAACACAGCATTCGAATATCAATCGAAAACTTTTTTTGTAGTGTTTTATATCAGAAAATCTAAGCCTATTTTTAAAACTTAACAACCTTTTCAAAATTATGTAGATGTTTAATTTTACAGTGAGTCATTTCTTTCTTCCACCAGGTTTAATTAATTCTAAGTTTTTTTGTTTGTAATTTCTATAAATACTGCGATAAATCTATACTTTTACACAACTTGGTAACATTTCTTTTGGTTGTTGTTTTTTTTAAACCGATAATATAAAATCCAACTTAAGATGTCCATCTTGTACCTACTTTATTATTCAACTTTTTATGTTTAAAGTTAACTCATAACCCAAGAAAAATGTTTAAGCTATAAATAATATGATTTAAGTAACTATTATACATAATATTTGTTCTCTCTCTTATATGAACAGAAGTTTTTGAAATAGTAGCAAATTTTTACCTTGAGATTTTAATGATTTCCAACGTTTTAAATCTCTTCGAGTCAGGAAAAAAAAATCAGAAAATCGTTACTCGAAAAAGGGAAAACTTATAGTAAAAGGATATAATTTTTTTGTTTTTGTTTTTGCAGTGCACTTGTCAATATCAATTTACTGTAAAAGGCAAAGAGGTACATGTTAATATAAAACTTCAAAGGAAATGTGTTTTGAAAAATCTGTTTGTCCGTTCATGTGAGCATTTAGATAGAGTAATTTTACTATATGTTCTGTATACCGATGTTGTAGATATATGGTTAATTTTTTTTATTAAATCTGCAAAAGATTAGATTGTCTGTTTATTTGTGTATATGTTGTAAAAACGGAAACTCAATAAATCAACAAAGCAAAGCCAAATAAGTTTTGATAATTTTGGCACTCAAATTTTATATTTGTTGAAAATTTTTGTCCAATTTGATTTTGTAAATATTTATATTCATTTTAGATCATTAAACTAAAAAGCAAAGAGCAAGGCTTATCTAATTGTATAAATAAATTTAAAAGTCTAGGAAAATTTTGTAACATTTAACTAATTTCGAATACAAATACTTTTATTCCATTAATTTTACGAAAATTGTGATTTTTTTTTCGAATTTTCAGTTTAATTTTTAATAGTGTGGTAAAGGTTTATAGTTTCCAAACACTCTTAGAGTTTTTTTTAATTTCCTTATAGAACATTTTAAAGGTAACAAAAGAGCGCCCTAATTTTTGAATATATTAGTATAAATCATCTTCTATACTTCTGCTATCAACATTTGAAGGCTGATACGAAAATATTAAGCTCAAGTCAGAAATAATAAAATCTCAGCATTGATTTTATATATTTCCTTTAAGATTTTAAACTTATTAAATTGAAATTAGATCATTCCAATTAAATTGAATAAGATAATTCCATAAAGTTATGAAAAAGTTAACAGTGATTTCGATAATTTTTAAGTTCAATTTATTTGTGTTAAGAATTAATTATTACAAAAAATCCCCGCAACATATTCTTAGCAATGTTTCTGTACATTCAGCATTTAAGATATACACTCCCCTCCTCCCCACGTTTAGCCGGCTTAATATAGAGACAACTTTCATAACTCATGCCACGAGATCACCGACTTATTGCATCAATTTCTAAGGTGGTATATACATTAAGCTCAAACCCGAATGACACCAGGAAAAAATAGAAATTAGTGAAGCGAGTTTTGTGTGGTCCTTTGCGGTTCACCCGTCTCCAGTTACCGTACTTTGGAACCTCCCCTGATTCTATCTTGCCGAATGATTGATCGTGTAAGGGAACTCTTCCAGGAAAATCGCGGGTTCTCGTTAGAGAGAAGCACAGATTTTTGTATATAAACACAATACTATCCATGTTTTTCACACTCGGATCTATAACTGTCACAGTAGCTCAAACATGGGAACAAGTGTTTATGAAGAGTTTGATATATACTAAATTGGGTAAGGAATGTGTCTTTCATGTGCTTATCTATAATCATGAGGGAAAAAAACTTAAGAAAAACAAAAAATAATTTGACTTCGCTAGAAATCTTGTATTTCTAAATCAACAGAGTGATAAGAGTGTCAATGATTTTAAGACACTTCTAGAGTTGTAAATTCCTGGTATTTCTTACATAATTCAGAAGATTTTATTGCTTCTTTGATGACAACCTCGGATTTGAGATGAAACGTTGAAATCCATCATATATTTTACAGCTGTTCACACATTAATTCAATTCACCACGTGAATGCATACGTAGATTGAGTTGATGTCAATTATTAACACAACTATGTATTCATTCCATATAAATCGTCTAGCCCATTTGTTATTTTTTTAAAGTAAATTTGGGGCTATTATTACTTTTTAATCAAATTTTCCATGTATTTTTTGATAAAATTATAAAAGAATATAGAAGACGTTACAGAAATTAGCACCTGATTTTCACAAAGGGAAAATGTTTATTTATTTAGTTTAAAAAAAAGTTAAAAAGAGTAAAAATTGTTTTATATAATAAGCAATAAAATTGCTTAGTAAAAGAACAATACATGAATATCATTTACAACAAATTTTTCGAAAACTGATCAGAAAAGGAGAAAAATATTTTATAGAATTATGAAACATACATTTTATATTCAGTCTCAAACCATTATAAAGATAAAAGTAATATTAGTGCTTAAAAATATTTTCTATTACAAATTTTCATTTTTTTAATTACTTATACACTTTTTAAAAAGACAGTCTGATGAAAATTAAATATAACAGTTTTTATTTATAAAAGTATAAATGAAATATAAAAGTATCGGCATTTATTTTCGTTTCAATAAGATATTATCTTTTCATTTTAAAACATAATTTTACGCATAATGGTTTATTACCAAACACATCACGCTTATATTCTTCCTTACACATATTCACTAAATGTATTTAATATGTTAATAGATTTCAATTTCTTCAACATTTCTACAAGTTTCAAATAAAATTCGTTGATCTCAGAACTCAACACTAAAAATACGCAAAAATTATCTTCTACATAATTACAAACTCAACTAGAACTTTTGAAATGTACGTGTCTTAGGTTTCCTCACGTAAGAAAAAAGCCGAAGTTATCCCATTAGATCTCATGTTTTTCCCTTCCTTTATCTTTTACTTTATACCCCTCCCCCCTCAAACTTGCAAATGTAACCGTATGTCATTCGAAAACCCTAACTGCTCTTTCCTTTGTCTGATGGATATAAATAATAACATACTCGCTGTCTAGCAGAACTGGTGATTAACTTTAAAGACTGGGTCTTTCTTGAACTTTTAATGATGAACGATGTTGTATTCTACCACGGTCACACGAGTGTTCCTCCCCTACCATTCAGTGTCTGATTGTTGACTTAAGAAATGAGTATTACTTTCTTAAATATCCCTTACCGATTTGGGAGGGCGCCGCTAAATTGCTCCTAATCGTAGTATTTTGCTGATAAGCTTTACTGAATTCACCTGGGGAGGATCTCTGCATCAACATGAAGTCACGAACAATTGGTGCTTTGTTTGGATTTTCGGTCTTTGTTTCTATAGATGAAAGTGGCGTGCTTCGCTGCTCGTGCAATGACGCGCAATACCCCTTTTTCAATTTGATGCTGTTTCAGTCACTCACAGTGTAGAATTATATAATGTTTCTGATTTGTGATCTGTATTTTATGTTCAGAGATCTCATTTCGAAGCTTTCAACGTTTTTTAGGGGGGGGGGGGGGGATGATGTCTGTTCTAAACCTATTCTTCAAAAGTTTTTTTTTCTTTTTCAGCCGCAGTTATAAGGTTATAAGTCCCGATAAATGGGTGTATGGAAGGTTGAAAATATAATGTTTACAATGAAGTTTGAGTTAGAATCTTTAATTTAATCTTTTTACAATTTTCTTCAATCATTCAGATTGTGGATGTTATATAAAGTTTCAGTTTTTGGATTTGTGCATTACATTTAAAAGTCTCCTTTTAAGGATTACGCGCCTCCCCCACTGAAAAGAAGGTCAGGAGATATTAAGGTCAAAATTAGAAATCTTGTGCGGTTCCTACAAAACAACGATGAATTAATCTCCCCAGACCAAAGCCCTGAATAAATTTTCGTTTCGTATCTCAATCAAGCGCCTCTCCAGGATATGTTTATTTCTTAATTCCTCACGGAACACTCCCTTCATCATCATAATATTGTATATAGTGATGTTTACTATTTATCGTATGTAAACAAATTTTTTTTTCATAATTAATATTTCCACTTGTATCCTTTCAACCTACAAGGAATTCTAGAGACTCCAAGTTCTAGTGGTGAAAGAAAAGAAAGACGTATACTTTTAGGCTGTTCATTCATTAAAATGCTAAAGCGCAATAGCCAGCCAATTTCGTGAAAATGGCCCTCAAAATTTCAGTACAGTTTATAAATTACCAATGTGTCTCCATTGCCTAGAGACCCGGACAACATTGTAAAAGTAACTCATTAAAAACCGTGAAACTTTACTGAGAAATTAATTATTAAAAAGTATAGAGTCATAAATAAAACAATAAATTTGTGTAATACCCCGACATTGAGAGTCGACAAAAAAGCACTGACATCGGATTCGTGTAAATCAAACTCTGAAACGAAATGCATACGAATTTTAATAAGTTAAGGCATAGAAATTAGCTGTTTGAAAGAAAATTATGTAATAAAAAATATAGTCTTCATGTACATCGGCAAAATATTAAAATAAAAATTATTTCGGTGTCGATGACATCATAAAAATCTTATAAACTCGTCTGACGACTCAACGACTTTTTTTTCTCACTTAAGTTTTCTTCATAGCAAGCTAATGAACTTTTTATACTTTGCATATAGCTAGAAAGCACTTCTCATTAGGGCTTATTGTCTCCAAAATTTGTGATTTTTTTTTTTACTAAGTAGAGACCTCCTATCAAGCTTGCAATTATTTTCTGGTCTAGTGGCACTGGATCTCATGTTTCGTATTGTCTAGAGTAAACTCAACTACTGGATCATCGACTGTCAATTCTTGGCAATGTGAATACAAGAGCTCTTTGGCTGCAATACTATCAACTCGGAATGTATTTACTACAAGAGCAATTTACTTTTATCTATGGCTTGTTATTGTTTTTAAGTTTTACAGTTGTTTTTGAAATTTCGAAAGATTTTAGAATGGAAAATATTCGAAAGGGTAAAGGAGAATAAGATAAGGAGAATAACATACATGATAATAATAATACAGGAATAAAGGAGAATAACATACATAAATTACTTCATGTAAGCCAGATAATGATTGCATTTTATTAGGTATATATTAAATCCTCCAAAGTTGAATTTAAAAAAGCAACCACGAAAGATATTCAAATAAACAATACTTCGTAAGATTAGAGAGAGAAAATAACAACTATCCATACTACGTGCTTTCATTTTAGAGATGAGCTCATTTGATGAATTGCAAGTATGGCGACGGCTTCATCATCATTAATTGTGGTCTAGGAATAATTTATTTCGTTTCGTTTATAGCATAAAAAGATTTATTATATGACATATTTTTTGGTGTTAAAGATTTATATATATATATATATATATATCTCAATGTTTAACAGATACTGAAAATTTTTGTACAAAAATTGGCATTATTACTTCGAACTAGAATTCAATCTTTCTTTTTCCTTTTTGTTTTCATGAAAAGAAAAATTGTATTATGAATGAAAATTTACATTATCTTTGAAAGCATTTCATGCATAATGGAAAATTATTTCCTTTTCACAATCTTTGAAGAATATTCTTACCGATGTATTCATTTAAACATGAGAGTGCACTTTTAATATTTATGGAGGTTAAAATATTAAAATGGTCTTTTTAAGGAGAAATACATAAGATTTGTTGTTTGTTTCGACTGCCCGTCAAATCACATAAACTTTTCTTCTTTTATGTGCAATGAGTCAGCCATCATACATCAGATAACACAGTAGGCACAGTGATTAGGTAAAAAAATTTTTCTTTGTCCTTATAATTTAGTGATATAGTGTCTCTATCATCCAGTAATTCAAGGAAAAATTACTATGAGACAATAACAATTGTGCGATCATCTTGAAAAAAATAATTAAAAATATGGCTGATGATTCTACTGGTACAGCATCACTATGATCAAGTATTAGAATAACAATGTTGCTGGTACAGTATTTTTATCGTTCGTAAAGGAAAGGCAAAGAGTAAATTCAATAATTTATAATTCATATCTTTATTATAATTCAAATATTTGCTTTGCTTAATGTTTAAGTTTTTGAAATTCTAATAAATTTATCTCTAAATAGAAATTTGTGAATTGAAAAAAAATTAAAAAATGGATAAAGTAATAATACTTTTTAGAATTAGAAATTGAAACATAGCATTCGCTTATTATAAAACTTATACGGTTAATAAAGAATTTTATTTAAAAAGAAGTTAATTTTTTGTTTATAATTATTTTCATACCTTGATATATTTCTAAATAAAAAAATAATTTAAGTTAAATAATTCATAAAAATGAGTTTTTAGATGAATGCTCAAATTTCTCTTTCTGTTCTGAAGTGAGTTTTTAAAACTACTAAAAAAATATGAAATTATTTTTTTCTGCTTTTATGAAACATGGAAAATAAAAACTATTATTATTTATTACTTACATTATTTTAAAAACTATTATTATTAATATTATTATTTTGCCATCAGGCAAAGATCAATCTTTTGAAATCAAGATCAATCTTCTTTAAGGAAAACAGAAGAAGAATAAACAGGGGCAAAAAACACCCCACAATTTTTAATTGGAAATGGAGTAAAGTACTTTTAAAGTGATTATTTTATATTTCTGGCAAAGTGACACCATATAAATGGATCGCAACTAATTTTTGAAAAACGTAAAAGGATGCACCTTTAACTTCTTTTAAGAAATAATATTTTAAACTGGCCAAACGTCCTCCCACTTGTGTTGGGTGGAAAGGAGTTTCCCAGTTCAGGGGTCGTCCTCGTTATCTGACCGAGGTTCAAAATTACAAATTCCGTCCCCAAACAGCCCTAGTATGGCTTTAAAACACGGCGTTAATATAAGTAGAAACTGTCATATAATATAACATTTAAAATACATTATGTTATTTATTAAACTTTAATGGAATTAATAATAACTGTAATAATTAAATGGGAATACACATGGTAGTCTTAATATTTTATAATGCATAAACATGGAATTTATTTTTATAAATTTATTTATCTGATATTAGAATTAATAGTATTTCCTTTCTGTGATTTCGGGCCCTCCGGTTTTCTGTGCCCAAGACTTTACAGTTGGCCGGTCGGGGGTGTCCCGCTATCTCTGTGATCTATCTCAGCCCAAAGACCCCAGTAAATGTCTATTTGCCTAATTGAGAGTCCGCCTCTTATTGTACCTAATATCCCCTGCCTATGCGAGTAGGATGCTTATTAAATTCCCTTCTGCCTGTCGCTACCATGTGAAAACTTGGAGTGTCACATTGTAAAAAACTCTGTGCAGTCGTCCAACAAAAAAATGCATGTTGACTTCCACTGTGCAATGCCGTAACATCCAACATCCTGTTTCCTTATGTAGAGAGGATTCCCAAATAAAACTGGAGCTATGCATTTCAATTGTCTCGCTTAAACTTATATTTAAATGCATTTGATAATACTCCACATATTTTCAAAGATTCACTACTCCATAATTTTTTCAAAAACTACGATTGAAAACTGTCTTGACGATTTATGTGAACCATCAAAGAATACTTTTTGAAATATGTATTAAAATCAAAAATGCAGCATAAAATGTTACAAAACCGGATTTTTTCGCTTATTTTATGATTTGAATGGGTTTGAACGAATAAAAAGCATTCATATAACACACACGTTTTACATTCATCATTCAAAATTTCTTGGTTATTTTATGCAATCTAATGTCAAAAGGAAAATAGAGATTAAATGAAACATTTTTTTTATTCGATAAGCGAAGGATGCAACTTTTTTTGCTTATTATTCTGAATATAAATTAATTGAAAATGAAAAGATTCTATTTAAATATTAAAAAAAAACAATGGAAATTTGTTAATTTCAATTTAACAATATCATAATTCAAAGAATACAGAAATGAAATGCTTAAAATCTGAAAAAATCATAACTCCGTGAGATTTCAAAATATTAAGTATTATAGCATTTCGTAAATTATTATCTGGTGTTTACTGTTTGTATTGGATATCTCTATATTTACTAAAAATACTCTGATGGTAACTAATCAATAATTTCAATACATACCAGAATTTTTTTTAATTACTTTCAGCGGTGAATTTTGAACTAAGCTGATTTGTTACAGGCTAGAATCACTTGCTTAGTAGCAGACCGCAAATAAATCGATTGAAAAACTTTATTTTCCTACATGCGAAATAAATGGGTTTGTAAAAACTATATATTTTTTTTAAAGTGAGAACATATTTGGATAATAATAAAACTTTATCAAGTATCGGTCAGATTCCTATACGTTTAGCTATAATAGCTTGATCGTTAATATATTTATAAAACCAAACATCTCTTCAAATCTCTTATTATATTTTTCAAGCTGTTACTTCGAACTTTTTTTTTAAAGTAAGCAAATACAATAGTAAGCAAAAAAAAAAAAAGCATGTGAGTAATTGTTTCAACGAATTTCATTATAATTTTTTTTTCATATTTTACAATATTTGTTATACACGAAATTTTTAACATTCGCTAACAAATTTCAGACATCATTTTTTTAAAAATTTCCGATTTCTGGGGTGAACAATTTTTTTTCTCTTAATAAAATAAGAAGGGCATTTTTTTTAACATCTGAAAGGTTTCAAGTATAGAAAAACTTAAGAAATCTAAAAACATTTATACATGTTTATGTTCTTGTAAACGCATAAAATATTTCTTTAATAAAAATTTTGATGCAATTTTTTCATAAAAAAGAAAGAAAATAAGAAACGCCCACAACCACAAGGAATGGTTTTAGCTATAGAATGCGGTTTAAAACGAATAATAATTTGAGCCAAATAGAAAAAAGTATTCTATATTTTTCCTGTTTAAACTCTACTAAAGATGAATATCGATATTCTTTAAATAAACCTTTTCATTTTAATTTCGTTAAACTTTACAGTCATATTTTCTATCACCTACAACATAATTTTTCCTACGTCTAAACACTCTTTGACTAAGGAATGTATGTAAAGACGGAATAAACTTATTCAGTAAGCGAGGTTATTAACGGGGCCAATATGGCATGTTTGCATTATCATTGGCAAATATTTAATCTTAAGACATTGTTAGGGTCTTTCCTCCAAACCTAATAGCCGCCGGGATCGTGTCCGCATTCTCTTCGGGGACATTATTCTGGGGCAAACAAGTGCTAACGTAGTTGATCATCAAAATTTCATTCTCGCATCAAGTGTTGCCAAAAATATTGAAGTACCGAGGGATATTCACTTTGTTTCTTAACTTGAATTCATTTTAGTGAGGATTACTAGATACAAATAGACATGAGGGAGCAATCAAAGGAATGCATTCAAGAAAGATGAATTCGTATGGAATTATGTTATAAAATATGTTACATCTATGTTATATATTCAATGTTATTGGTAAGAAGGAATTAATAAAGGAATCAAGTTTCTCATTAAAAAAGAAGGAGTATTTGTTCAGTTACTTTATTTTTCTTTATGTCCAGTTACTTATTTACTTTGTTTATAACTTATATTCCGATTTCCAAGGTATTACAGAATTATTAATAGTAATAATATACATTTGAATCATTCAAATGCTTTGAATTTTTCTCTGATCTCTTGTTTTATTACTATTATTATTCTGATGCCTTATTTTTTCGGATTTTCTGATCCTTTGTTTTTTTTCTTCTAATCTCTTGTTTTAAAATGATAAAACGCCTTCTGTAATTGCGATTTTTTTTACTTTATTGGATGATAAAGTAAAAGCAATAAAAAATGTTTTTATGTTTGAAATCTTTTTTTTTAGTTAAAAATGTCTGTCTATTGCATCAGGTTTGTCTGTTTTATTTTACATGGCGATGAGCTCAATAAAAATCAATATTATTATTATTACAAGAAACGGAAGTTAAATACGTTAGATATCAACAGTTTTGAAGTTAAGTTGTACAGTTGTTCTATTTGATGTACTATAAACTTTTTTTTTTAAATAAAATAATTTTTTTCTATCAAAAGAATATTTTTTTAAAAATCATTAACTTTTGAAATTATGTTGCAACTAAATTAATTAAAAGTACTTACTGTTCATTGATTTATTATGCATTATTTATTAAAATTAATAAATGCTAAACAGTAAATCTTTATCGATTTTTTAAAATCCAAAAATTGCCACTTTCTAGATACCTGACGTCATCTGATAGTTAATTTTAGAGTTAGCCCCGTTCCCAAATTCAAAATGAACTTGTTTTCCAATCATTAAGATTCTGTAGTATTTACAATAATGAATTACCCTTTATAATTCATATTTTACATTTCATAAAATTCAAAAATGATTAAAGTAAAAAATATTTAGGAAAATAATGAATTTTTTAAGACTGCTTATATTTGAATATATTGCTGTATTTTTAAAAACGGAGAGTGTGGAAGACATTATACTATTCGAAAAAAAAAAAATCTTTTATTCAAGTGCAAGGTATATTTTGTTTGTTGTTCGTCTACAATAGAAGTTTAACTTCTATGTCGTAGACACCTATCGAATTTTGTCAATTGTACTTTCAGAAGCCTATAAATTCGGTAACTCAGAAAAGTCAATCCCAACCAAAGATTTCCTGCCAAAGTTAATAATTTCTTTCCAAAGTTAATAATTTTTTAAGAGGTGGGTGTGAAGTAATACCATTATTAGAGAGTATGCGAGCATGTTTTGAGGCGACCACAAAACAACAGACGCCATACTGTGCGTTCTGTACAAGTGAGAAGCCAAAATCCTCTTGCAGTTTATTTTTTGAGTTTAACTCCAATTAATAATTTCGTATGCTTAGTATTATTGCCGATTGCGTATCGAAATTATTATGCCAATTAATAATTTCGTATGCATTTACACAAAACTTTTCTAAAGCCTTTGTTACGAAGAAATATTGGGCCGAGGAGTGACATCACAAAACATCTGGTCATTCATTTAAACAATCAAATGTATAAACATGAGGTGTTTTTTTTTATTTTTATTAATATGCGACTTGTATATAATCTTTTTCCTAGAAGCATAATTTGGGAACACAAGACATAACCTTGGAAAATTTTGTTTGGTTTAAAACGATATTTGACATAACGTTGAGCAAACCTTACCCGCTGTGTAAACGCCAACTGGAGAAACAGATAAACCCTAACCCATAATCCACGTCCCAAACCAAAGAATCCACATGTCTTCTTGACCCATCATTCACCTGTAATTAAAGCATTTCAAGCAGAGGAAACCGAAACCTCCGTACGGCATACATTTTTATATTCTTATTCTCTGATGATGTTTTCTGACGCGAACTGTAATCAATGACTTGATTCCTGCTATTACTAATTGGGCTCGTTCATCCAAAGGGAATAAATAAGTAGCTACGGCGACGCTGAGATAAAAGTCTTTAAAAGAAGAGTTTCGTTCCTTTTTTTTTTCTTCCTTCTTGTTTGTAACCTCCCTCCTGATTGGCCGGTCTCAAATGACTGCGGCACCTGCTAGATCAGTGAGTTTCTTCAGTCTCTGCTTTGCTCTTCAACTCTATGGATGAGTGAGTGTTCTGTGGTATCCGATCCACACGACTTGCACGTGGTTTGAAGAGCAGTACGTTTGACAGGACAGGACCCTACAGATAAAACTCTTCGCGTTTTTGACATCTTCTCGCACCTGCGTCGGGCTGCTGCTGTTACCATTTAGGTAGGGAATACATAAATCTGGATTTATTTTTTGATTCTTTTCTAGTTAGTTTTTCATCGGCTTGTTTCTTGCTCCGTGTTTATTTTTCTATACATGACAATGATCTGGAAACTTACAGAAGTCAGTTTTGCGTTTGACAAACTGATTAAGAACCTTTGGGAAATCCGAGGAATATGGATTGCTTTTAAGAAATTGAAAATGTTACATTGTATTTCTGACTTTTTTCTGTTATATTGTATGAAAAAATCATATTTCATGCTTGATGACTTTTGGGTTTTGCTTGACGGATTTATAAAAATGATGTTTTGTATTTGTTTTTCGCTTTAGTTAAATGTGTTCATTTAAATTTTAACAAAATGCTAAGAAATTAGAGTTTCTTATGTTTGCATTGTAAGACAGTCTCTTCTATCGAACTTTAATATTTCCTATCTTTTAATACTTTATGGACAGCTGTAGGACATGTTTGGGTTTTTAACTGTCCTTATTTGTCAAGTATTTCCTTCAATAATAAAAATGGTTTGTAAAGACTACTGCTATATTTTAAAAGCACATGTTTTACCCTACGATAGTTGCTTCTTATATGAGAAATATATGTAATTTTATTGATTTTTTTCCATAAGTTAGCTCGCATTTTGTGATTGCTATACTATTTCTAACGATGAATTAAAAATATAAAAAAAATACAAAAATGAGTTCAGGAATTTTCTGATATCTTCTTCGCACTTGTTGATAGACAGATTAATAGAAGTTGAGGTTTAATAATTAATTAGAAAGAAATATAATTGCTTACATTTGCTTATTTTTTCATAGGGATATCAGTCCCAGGAATGAAATTCCTTGTTGGGTAGGGTATTGCTTTGTCGTTTGTAGATTTATTACTAACTCAAATCGAATATTCACAGAAAGCCTATTGAAATGTAATAGGATTTAATTAGTTAACATAGATGGGTGTACCATAATTGTTTTGAACAACTTTTTTCCACTTACAACAAATTTCTTCAAAATTAAACTTTTTGATTTAGAAATGTTTGTTATTTTAATAATAAGCCATCATTTGGTGTATGTAATTTCCATTTCGAAAATAAAATGATTTTTTTTTGTGATCTAATTTTTTTGCACTTCATAGCAGCTTATTGAGATTTTATGGCTGTTTCTTTGAAGAAAATTCTCTTGGATACTTTGCCTGATCCCAAGCATAAATATTTATCAGAAATGAATATATACAAAATAGACATTAATTAAAAATTGTGGGTAATTTGTTTATTTACTTTTTCTTGCTGTTATTGAAAGTCCTGATGAAAGTATATGCCATTAAATTTCTCCTGGCCATAAAATTCAGCTTTGAAAACCCTTGAAAATCTAAATATATATTTAGAGGGTCTGTTATTATCCATATTGCCTTTATTCCCAACTAGAACAACAAAACATGCTGTAAGAGATTTTATTCACTTACTGTCTAAAAAAACGAGGCATCTTAAATGATTCTTTTAAAAATTTAAATCGATTTTTTATTGGCTTAAATGAATTAATTATATGACACGTTTTATGGTTTCATAACTTCTTATAAAATTGATTAAATTGAAACATCAGAATGTTTGAATGAAATATTTTGGCATTTCATTTTCTTGTTTGGTATATTGGATACATATATTGGATATTGGAATCAAAGCAATGAAAATTAGAATAAGATTTACACTATATTTTTTACTTTGCAGTTTTATTTAAACTATGTAAGAAAATTATTAGTGAAGGATTCTGTATTTAAAAAGAAAATTCCTGTATACTTTGAGTCTAATGGCAAGAGAATTTTGTGTTTTCTTTTTTTTTGTATTTGTATATAGTTTGAGTTCTTCAATTTTTAATGGGAGTTTTTCTTGTAATTAGCGTATATGTTGATAAAATTTTATTCAAGTTAAAAGACGAGGTTCAAGATTAATTTAAATTAGTTAATTAAAATTCACATTTCCCCCCCGTACTTCAATGTGTTAATCTTGAACATGCCAAATTAATAATTAACATTTAGATTAATTTCTGCTGCTGATTTCTGAAAAACTGTAGTCATGTTTTATCCTGTTTGCAGTATACCATACACTAATTATATGAAAAAGACATCAAAATTAATTAGAATCTTATCCTTATTTAAATATTATTATTGCACTATGTGTGCTTTTCATTATTCTTTTTTTGTGTAAAGTTGGCAATTTATCATAAGGCAGTAAACCACAGACTTGTCATAATCTTTTCTAATTATCATCTTGGGACTTAATTGGAAATTTTTTTCGAGACCTCAAAAAAGATTTTATAATCGATTTTGTAACGTACAAGCTTTGTTAAGAATTTTTCCTTAATATCCATTGAAATTAATGTTGAGCTATGATATTATTTAGTTTATAATAATAAACTCAATATTTTGCGTCTAATGGCTTGTATCCAAATACAGAATAAGAAATAAGGAGTATTCTACGTTAACTAGTATGTCTTAAAGTATATTATTATTTTAGTCCGGAAACTCAAGTTCAAAACTTTTTTAGTTCTCAAAACTTTTTGAAGTTGCCGACAAAATATTTATTTTTGGGGCCTGGAGTAAGGGTCAAGTCGCAAGTTCAAAGAAATTCTTTTTATTTCTTTTCATCACATTTATGGAGCATATCAAATTCTTGATAATCTCCGCTGTCTTGTTTCAGATATTCAGGCCGCGGATACTTATGCATTTCTCTAGTTGACAAATGCTGAAGGCTTTTCTGCATCTTTCTTTTGTACTTTTTAACTAGGATATCTCCTTTTTTGGCGTTTGCTCGATATTGGAAAATATCTTAGTAAATTAATCCAGAACATAAATTTCTTAAAGAAATAATGAATATGCAACATGATAACAAGTATTTCTCAATGATAAATATTATTTTAGAACTGAGACCAAAGTTAAAAAGCATTTAAAATTTGAACCAGCAGACAAAATATTTATATCCCTGGCCGGTTAGGATCAAGCCGCAAGTTCAAAGAAATACTTTTATTTCGTTTCATCGACGCTATGGAGAGAATATATATTTGATACTCTCCGCGGTCTTGATTCAGACACTGAAGCATTGGAAACTTATGCATTGCACTAGTCATCAAATGCTGAAACCGTGGATACTTATGCATTGCACTAGTTAACAAATGCTGAAGCCTTTTCTGCATCTTATGTAGTTTTTAATTAAATCCCTTTTTTTTGACATTTATTCGATATAGGAAAATAACTTAGTAAATTAATTCAAGGTATACATTTCTTACAGAAATTATGAATATGCAATCAAAACTTTTCAAAACGTTTTTGAAGCTGCTGGCAAAATGTTCATTTCTAGGTCCGTGGGTAAGAGTCTTGTCGGAAGTTTAAAGAAATTCTTTCATTTCTTTTTATCAAAGTTATGGAGAGTATCAAATTCTTGATAATATCCAGGGTCTTGGTGCAGATATTCAGGCCGTGGATACTTATCCATTGCACTAGTTGACAAATACTGAAATCTTATCTGCTTCTTCCATATATACTTTTTAACTAGGAGGTCCTTATTTGATACTTGTTCAAAATAGGAAAATAACCTATTAAATTAATCCCAAGTGTGCATTTCTTCAGTTACGGTTGTCATGGAAGGTGATTTTTCTAATATGATGCTTCTGTTTATAATGAATAAGACTTAAGCATACTTGACTAATTAAATCTGATTATACTAAAAAAATTATGATAACATTTTAGTTAAAATATATAACTATGCAAACAAATAAAAACAAATATGATTGAGATTGAAGGCAATTATGTTTCGTTGTAAGAAACATAATTTTTGTTAATATACAAGTTGTTTAAAACATAAATTATGTATTTATTTTCTATTTACCTAATTTTTATAAATTAGAATTTTTAAAAAATAGTTTTTATTTTAATAATTAGCCCAAGGCTTAATTGCTTAGAAAATGCAATGTAATTAATTACATTATTTCACGTCATCTTTCAGGAATTGCTACTTTTAATGTCCTTTATTGAACGAACAAAGATGTACAGTATTCATTGTTATTACTTTTTGTAATAACTGTCATTTTTTCGGTAACTTATTTCTGTACTTTCGTTAATAATTTAGGAATGATGGTGAAAATACAATTAGTAAATTTTAGTGCATTTTAATAAACGCATTTCTCTCTCAGTGGACGAAATTCGGCTTGAGTGAATGCATTGTTTACAACAATCATTTATTCCCAATCATGTTTCCGAATGTTTTCAGAATGCAATCTTTTGAAATATACAGATATTTTATTGCCTGTGACATTACTTGCTGATGTTTTTCATGGTGACATTTTGCAAAGAAGAAAAAGGAGCTTAGAGAAGTGTTATTTTCAATTAAAGATAACAAATATTTGGTTTTGTTCGTAATAAGTCTATATCATGATTGTTTGTCTAAATATAATTGTCAAATGTGACAAAACATTGTATTATAATAAAATACTTGTACATGTTAGCTGTATATGCTCAGAAATTGCTCTATTTGACATCGCAACTGTTATTTGTTGTCTCTAAATACCAAGCATTCATGATTTCAATTGAAAAGTTAAATTTCCGTATGTCATACTGTGGTTCTTTTGTATGTTTAGCTGTAGTTTAATGCTATCTTTGAGCTCTTAACAGTTCAATTTGTCAGCCGTTTAAAGGAGTAAAATGAAAACCTATGAAAGGGATAATATAAATAAAAAATCAAAGTACGTTGTTCAGAAATCTGTTAAAAGGTTCCGAATCTAAACGCACACTCGATATTAAAAGTGCTAGATATTGCATTTCCAGAACTTTTAATAATAAGGATTTTGTTTTCAATATTTTGTCATTTATTTCATAAAAAAGTGTTACAAAAACATAAAGAGTATGATTCAATAAACAGTTTATACTATAAAAAATAAATATATAATTTTTGTAGTTTCTGAATTAATTAGTAATAATTTGCACTTTAACTTATTCGCATGTTCATCACATATGCATCGAATCATAATATTTCTTATAAACTTAAATTCAATAATTTGTAGACATTATAATCGGATACAAAAATTATGTGGGTTATATTATTATCTCAAACATGTTATAGGTTATGAAATGAATAAAAATGACAAAGTTTTTTAAAACCAAATGTGTTACATAATAAAATATTAGATTAATGATCTGCAGTCGACTAGTTAATAAATAATCTAAATGGATTGGAAAAAAATTAACTTTGTTGCACTCGAAATTGAAATTGAAAATAAATTTAATTGAGTTGCCTTTGAGATAAAAGGAAATTGGAACTCTTTTTGATATCATTTCATCCGTCTACGCTTGCGCAATTACGAATTATCATCCTCGTTATAAATCTTGAGCAGTCTGAGAGCGAGTAGAGCGGCTCTGTTTTGACGCATACAGACAGCAAAGTTACTGATCATGTGATAGTACCATTTTGTTTGTAACATATCCTTGTCAAATAAATTCGCAGGGCAAAAAATTAATAAAAATAAAGGCGCCTTATCATTTGTCGTCTTTACTTCCACTTTGGAAGTTGCTAGAACTCAAAAGAAAATTTGACGTGCATATTTGATTCATTGTTTTTTCTCGCTTAAAACTGGAAACTTGAACTGTGTGATATATGAAAAATTTGTTTTAATTCCCAGAAAGAATCAAGATTAATTTAATGCTTGCCATATTAAAGAAAAGTCGTAATTTCCCGCTTTGTGGTTAGTTCTTGGAGAGCATAATTTTTCACATTTCGTTTTCACTAGAAAAATTGTTTTATCATTTGGCTTTTGGAAGTAGAAAAACAAATGATAAAAGTGCCATTAAAAATGATGGCGAATGATCAATTTTTATAGTTATTTAGAAAATTTCCTTTAATGTCTTGATTTAATGTGATTTTATTACTATTTTAATACTTTTTAATATGGACCATAACAAGAGAAAACTCTTGCAATGAAAAATAACATTTGAGCACGAAAATTTGATGAATCATTTTTTTCCCATCTCTGAGACTGAAAGTCCAATTTTTGAAATTCTGTTTGCCGACAAAACATTTCAGTATGAAACACGTTAAACGAAATTTGGAATGTGATCATGTCATCATCATAAATGTGATCATGTCATCATCATATTTTTGTAACAAATGTTGGACGAAATCTATCTACGTGAAATCTGTCTCTTTTTATGCATACCAACGCAATATTTTAGAAACTCAGTATAAACTTAACAAGTAATGTAAAAAAATTAATTTAATTCTCACTTAGTTCAACAAAGAAAAATCATATTTTAGTTACTTTTTATAAAATAATTATAAAAAAATTATTGATTTTCGCAAGAATTGAATTCGCATTCTTAAGCTTCGCGTGAAAAATGCTGAAATCCTTGCATTTCACCTACTGAGGCTACTGTCTGCTGATTTCGATTTTCATTACAAACTGCTAAAACTCGATTTAAAGTATTAAAAATCGATTAAATTTAGTTAATTAATGAATTAATAGTTGAAAAAAACTGTATCAACATCGTCATTCACTAGAAGTTTTAAAAAATGTATTTGAACTTAAATGGATGAATAAAAAGTATTTTATTAACGATTGAAAATTTGAACAAGTGTATAGGGAGAGTGAGAACTAATAGTAGGAATTGAAAAATGCTTCGCAAAATACATCCAATGCGCAATCTTTACATCACAGTTGTAGATATGTGTCAAATTTTGGATCGTATCTGTCTAGAGAATGATTGCCCTTCTTTCTGTCATTCTTATATTTCAAAAATTTAAAACCATACACTTCTGAGAAAAGAATTTGAGTTTGCGACTTTTGTAACAAAACTATATAATTGTACCAAATTTCGTATCAAATTAGTCAGCATTTGGACTATCTGATTCTCTATTAGCGTATGAAAACTGTAACTCAAAAAAATCCAAAGGGCAAAATGGATTAAGCTTTTTATGTGTTTTTTGTATAAAAATTGATCATCTATGTCGAAATTGAAGGGAAATCAATTAAAAAGGAAGAACCCAAAATGTTGTGGTGATTCTGTCAAACATGAATAGTAAACCACCTGGAAATCCCTTTTATTCTGCTTGAGATTTATTTAAATTGGACTCGGAACGCAGAATAATACGGAAAAATACAGGATAAGAAATGAGAATGTTGCAAGAGAAGTTAATGGATGGAGGATCATTAACAACATTGGCAATGTAATAGTTGTTTGAAATTATTATTCATTGCATTTGAGAACTCTTCTTGAACTGGTTTCAGTGGAAGTAGGCATTTTGTGACTTAATTATAAGTTTATTTTCGTCGGCATTCAGTGAAGAACTTTTGATGAGTTATGAGGCTGTTCGTGAGACTAATGATTCCTTCAAAAAATTTTTGAAATATACTGGATGTAATTATTTACTGTTTCATTATTTGTATTTGAAAAATATACGAAATTTTTTAATGCACCACTGAGCATTGGAAATAATTCTGAAAATACTATTTTTTTATAATTCGATTTTTTATTTCGATCTATGAATGCTGCTTCTTCACATATTGGTGAAGTAATGATAATCTTCACATAGTTGAAAGCGTTAAATATTGTGAGATTATACTGTATAATCAAGGGGATAATATATTCCTATTGATTACACAATTCTTAAAAGAATAATGAAATTTTTAATGTACCACTCAACTCTGGAAATAACTTTGAAAATTTTCTTTTGTTTAATTTGAATGTTTTTTTCTATCTGCGAATGCTGCTTGTTACAATATTGGTGAAACAATGATTCTCTTCACCATATTTGGAATTATATAAAATAATCGAGGGGAGTGTATGTTCCTGCTGATTCATTACAAGCGTTGGAAAGATTTTCGATCCTCTTATGGATGGAAATGCCGAGAAAGATTCTTTTACTCTTTTTCTTCTCTATGTACACCTTTTTAAGGTCGTGATCTGTGCTTGAAAAACCTTCTAGAGGAAGAGGCCTAAAATTTTATTTGCAATTTCGTATTATTTAGATATGAATAAATCATACACATTTTATTACTTTTAAAAAAGGTCGGGATAGCCTAGTTGGCAAGATGTTGGACTCGTATCCTTTGGTCGTGAGTTTGAACCCGCAAGCCAGAGACTCTCCGTGTGGTATCCCCCGTGGAGGATTCACATAGTCCTCCATGTCCAGAGTAGTACCACTTACAAGATCAGAGGGGATCATTCTCTGGTTCAGGTTTTAAATACGATCTATGGATGAAGAAAATGTATGATTGTCGTCCAAAACGTAAAAAGGGTTGTGGCGTGTGGGTAGCTAAGACACTCTCTTGACCTTAGTTAGAGCAACTGTAAAAACAAGAGACGCTCATTTAGTTTAAATTCGCTGGCAGATAAATGTCAGTGGGCTTGTATAAGTGCCATAAGCCATAACAACAACACGTTTGCTTAAAAAAAATTCAAAGTAATTGAGTTCTTCTATTTTAGTAAAGTATTCAAATTTGGAACAATATATCAGTACATGCCATTTTTAATTTTAAAGTTGCTGTATTTCGAAATTTACATGATATAGACACCAACTTTAACCTCACATATACCAAATTGCTATTTGTTAGTAAAAAATAGTAAATACCGAAAAAAACTATTTAAAAAATGTTTCAAATTTAAAATCAGTTATTTATTCTTAATGAAATAACTGGTTAAAATATGTATTTATTTTCATCCAGCTTATATTACTATTTAGGAACATGTAAGCTCATTATGAGTTCAAGTGTTGGAAGTTTGTGGGATATTTATAGCAAATTATTCTGATGTTACCAAATTGCGGCACCGATGCGGTAATGGTTCAATTTGAAAATTATTACATACTATGCAATCAATTTTGATGAGTAAGCATATGGAATTTTTGATACTTTAAGATTATTCATAAAAGCTTATAATATTTATTTCTTGTAATTTATTAAATCATAAGCAATATTTGATTTCTATAATTTTTTCTAACTTCAGAAATGTTCTGATTTTTCTTTCGTATATTTATTAAACACAACATTAAGTAATCATGCGACAGAAATCTGGACTGAGCCTTAAAAAGTATTTAAATTTACAATAATTATTTGCTGTTCCATTTGCTTTTATGGAAGAGTTGTTATAACTAAAGATCAGTATCTGAATAATTATCACTAATTTTACTGTCTCCAATCTCTTTAGATTCAAATCAATTAATTAGGTTAAAATCAATCTCTAATTGATTTGTATAGAATCAATCCTGAAAACTTCCTTTGACTGGAATCAAGAAAATAAAATATCGTTTTTCAGGTATCTGTCTGAAGCGAGTTATCTTTCTAGTCTAGTATTATTTGTCTAACCTATGTCAACTTCCAGATTCTAACATATTTATTTTGCTGCCTCCATATTTCTCAGTAGAATCTTATTGCATGCACAGAAGTGTTTCTCCATTTTTTTTCTTCTTTTTACAAGTTACGACTAAAGTAGAATTTGATAACTTACGATTTCACGAGCTTTCAGAAATCTAAATTTAGTTTTTTTAAAAATATCAGTTCATTTTAATATATATACTTTTACCTATTCATTTTAATATATATAATTTTAATATATGAATGTTAAAACTAATGGCCATATTCTTTGAAATTATTTCATATTTGCACAGCTTAAACAAAAATAGTATTATCTGAAGTTAATACTTTATCAGTAGTACTTCATAGATGTTTCAGGCTATAAAAGTATTTCCAATACTCTACTTTGAGAAAACAATTAGATTTTAAGTCAATAAATTCACCTATTAGAAATTAGTCTTTCGTCTTTGAAATGTATTGCAATATATTATTAAAAGTGTTCATTTGAATTTAAAATTTATGTTGAATTCGGTTAATGTTAGAAAATATCCATGATTTCAGTAAAATGGTGACACAATTAAAACATCAGATATACGTAATAAAAATGTCCTAAATTCGAAAGTTTTTTTACTTTAAAAAAGTTTTTAACGTTTGTTTCTGATGCTGTAGACAGCGTTTACACATTTTTAGAACGATTTCGTAGATGAATTGTTAAAAAAAAAACAAAATCTTTTAGAATAAAAAATTCTGACAGTATCTTATTATTTGAAAGGAGAAACATCGTCTGCTAATTCTTATTCCACGTTCAAAATATTTAGGAAGAAAAACAAACAAATTGTACAAGGAAGGATGTTTTTGCTCTTTCTGAAGAGAAATATTTATACTTAATAATAATTCGAAAAAAAAAAAAACTTTGTGATACACATGGTATTAAAATCTAAATGTAAGATAAACAGCTTTGTTAATCGGAAAGCTAGATACCATCATTTACAACTTCTACATGGGTAGAAGTCTGTATCATTTATATATAATGCTTTCGGGATAAGTTTAAATAATTTTATAATAAAGCAAATTAATTGTAAAGCTATTGTTACTTATTCGCTATATTGTATCGTATAACTGATACACTATCTTTCTGATGCCGCTCTAAGGAAAGCAGGCTACTTCTCTTAAACAAAATGCTACTTCCGTCTAAGCAATAATATCTCAAAATATTTTTACATAGTGATATTGCTACTAATTTATCTCCTCACTCAAGTTATTTCAAACTGGATAAATATAAACAGATAAATGTTTTAACTCGTAATTGATTCCAAAGTTAAAATAAATGTATCTGCATAATATAAAGGTTTTAAAGTAAATAATGGTAATTGAAGAACAAAAAATTAACCTTCAGCGTTAATTGACATAGAGTATAAAAACTAGCAGTGCAGAACAATCAGCAGGAACCAACTGCCAAGTGCTAAAAATGTAATACTTTATTTTTTACTCAGAATTTCTTACTTTCTTCTCATTTTAATGTTTTAATAATCTTTAATTTTGATTAGCTAATAAAATGCATTCTCAAATCTATTATAGAGTTTTGAAATGTCTTTGATATTTTGTTACAATCAAAACGTTTTTGTCAATTTTTAAAAAATAAGCCATTTGAGAATTTTTGTGTGCGTCAAAAAATACTGAGTTTTCCATTGGTAATCCTTCATTTTATGTGGAAAATTAAGTGATAAATAAAACAAATACTATAATATTTATTTTAGAATAACCAGACATTTTATTCCTACGCACTACATATTACGAATTTTGTCTTTTAATAATTGGACAATTTATTTTCTCATTTTTACAAATTGTTAACTTAATCAAACTGTCAGTGATTTAATTTAAATTAAATTTTGTGCTAAAAACCTCTGAAAATTCCTAATTTTTATTTTCAGTATTATATTGGGGAAAAAATAACGTAAGCAATAAAATTCTTCAAAATTGACCCATGGTATAGATAATGATACATTTTCTAACAAATGAAGGTACGAAATTGTTATGAAAAAATAAAGAAATAATGAATTAGAAGTAAATATAATATTTAAAAAATTATTTTACAGGACCTGTGAAATGGAATACAACATAATCAGTTGCATTAATAATTATTCTTATAATATATTATATATAAATAATTAAGTATATTTAAATTTATTTAATATTGATTTTTATAATTTAAACTCAAACTTTTCACAATATTCCATAATTCATAGAATTTATATTTTTAAAAATTGGATAATCGTACTAACAGTATTTCTAATATATATATTAGCGGTCTCTCTCAACTCAGAGGCCATAGGCAGCTGCCTAGTTACGTAGTTGAAAATATTACGCTGAATATTTTCGTTAAACTTAAATTGCAATTTATTCTTTTAACAGCTGATTCTGAAAAAAAATGGAATCTTAACTAATGAACTACAAAAACATCAAGATACATATTTTATCAAAATAATGCAGTATCATGACATAACTTGATATGTATAGTATAGTATACGTATTGTATTCTTAAAAATGAACTACTGATATATTATTATTTGTCTAAAGGTTTTTTAAAAATGTCTTATCTAGTTCGCAAAAAAAAAAAAAACATAGCCGCAAAAATATTCTTTTTCATCCAAAACTTTAGTTCTTCCAGAAATCTGTCTTTTTCGTGTGTTATTAAATAATACACAACATACGTTTTTCAAAAATGTTACTTAAGAGCGTTCCGAGCAAAGTAAGCTTTCGAAAATACAGTTTTTTCTTACCGAAAGAACAGCAAAAGAATATCAGATTGTTCTAAGGCTTTTTCCTTATTGCTGAAATATTTATGAATAAGACAAGCGAAATAAATAAAGAAGAAAAAATATAATGTTGGAGCTGGTCATTCTGTTTGTGATCCAATGGGTTGTTTTTTTCTGTCTTTTTTTAATGGGAAGTAGGTCCTTGATAGAGATTCTTTGTTTCCTTGGTTCTATGATTATTTGCCGTCCGTATAATTTTTTGATACGAATAATGGAATAGAAAATGTTGTTAAATCAGAAAAATTATCCTTAAAACATAGAGTAATATTAAGCTTCTTTATGAAAATAAAAGAATTTCATCTTATTCTTTGGATTTATCTTTTTCTGAAATCAGATGAGTTGGTTATTTTACCTTTTCGTACGGTCTTTATTTGGTACAAATGTACTGATTACAAAACCCTCATAATTCCATTGTCCTCACGAAATGAATTTATATATATTCTAATTACCTTATTGATTTTATTGCTTTATCATATTGCATCATATTATGCCTGTTGGTCATTTTTATTGTTAATTGCAAGGTACAAGAGCTCATAAATCTATGGGCTGAGCACGGATACTAAAGGATCAAATCTTATTTTCATTGATTTGAGAAGGAAGAATAGTCTTTCTATTTTTCTCCATTCAGAAACTTTTTAAAAATTAATATTATTTGAAATTAAATTTTTATGTAATCAGGATTACAAGTTATTATTTTAGATCACTTTGAATGCATGGCAATTCATCCTAAGCATTTGTGATGTTTTGGTTGGTTAGTATATGTAGATCTATTATGGCGATTAAAAAACCCAATGTAATTAGTATAACATTATTTAAAAGAAATTTCTTCACTGAAAATAAAAGTATGCTCTTATTTTAAAATATATAAAAACATTATCATTTCTTTTCGTGAATCTTTAAAATATATAATGCTTCGATATTTATTTTTTAAAGCGGAAATAAATAATTTAGCGTTGTACTAAAAGATATAAATGATCGATGTAAAAGAAACTCTATTACCATAAATTTTAGTGCTCTTAACTCGGTCTTTATGGCTGAACAATAATAACCATATTAAAATTAGTTAAAACAGAAATATTTATATTTATTAATACCATGGGAATACTTTACCTTCATGCAGTAATAATTAATCTTGGCCATTTTCCTCGTTCATAACTTATTCACTTGGCCTTAGTTTCCAAATAAATGCCAATGTCAAAAGTCATGAAATTTGAATAAAAAAAGATAGTTTTGTTATTAGTTATTGCAATGCTAACAGTAAATAGCAGATGTTCTTCAGGCAAACATATGTTTTTCGGAAAGAAGATGATGACAAGCTAATAACAGATGTTCATTTGTTAAAAGTCATAAGGTTTCGCTTCATTGCTTTGCTAAATGATGCGCTTAAAGATAATTCGTCTCTTATTTCTTTATGTATTTCTTATTCCTGTTTTCTTTATTTCTGTTAACTTTCCTCGTATTAACGGAGTATAAAAAGTTCACGGCCAGAAAGCTAAACTACCAATTAGTATCTAATATTTATTTGGGTAGTAAATTCTGCGTTTTGATTAAGATATATTATTCTTACCTTTCTTTGATATTATTTTGACTTTTCATTGATATTTTGTTAAATGTTATTGTATTTTGAAATAATAATTTTCCGATATAAAATATTTATATATTGCTACAAAAAATTCACCGCAAACAATAAGTTAAAAATTAATGATTAGCTATCTGAATTATGCATTTATCACTTTGATTCTTTATCTTTAATTTATATTTAAAAAAAATTATCCTTACAACTAACCATTAAATGAATAACGAATAAAACTTTAAATGAACTTTCTGAAATAAAGCTAAATAAAGGAAATTTGTCGCTTAATAATTTCAATTAATTGAACTAATTAAATGAAATTTCTGAAATAAAACTAAATAAAGGAATTTTCTTTCTTAATAATTTCAATTAATTGAACTAATTAAATGAAATTTTTGAAATAAAACTTTTCAGAATTGAAATGATTTCCAGAAACCTTAAATTTCCTAATATCAAAAAACTAATTGTGGGCCTTCGTTATTGAGAATGTTAATCTTATTTTTTATCATAATTCTTTCAGATTGATGTAATTGCCCTTTCTGAGTCTGGCGTCAGTCTTGGTATAATATTTGTTTAAATATTTCATTATGAAAATATGGATAGAGCAAAACTTAAAAAACTTTTTTAACAAGATTATAAACAGCATATTTTCTATAAACTGAACACAATTAATTTCATATTTTATTAAAAGTAGAAACATGTTATGCTTCCATTGAACTTCGCTCTTTAAAAGCAAAAACACAATATATATATATATATATATATATATTACAGTTTATTGAATCTGTCACCTTAATCAGTTTTATTGTAAGGTATATTATTTAATAAGTTACTTTGAACTGCAGACAGATTGTAAAAATGATTTTGAGCTAGTTGCATTAAAACGCTTTTGTAAGTATTAAAAATTACAATAAATATTAATCTATAATTCAGAATTAGAACGAAAACTATCTTAAGTAGAAGATATCGTAATTCAGTTCAACATTAATTTTTTATATACATGCAGAGACTTTTTGTTCAGGTAATTACATTACATAATTCATTATTAACGCACTTCAACCAACTTGCTTTAAAAATTTAACGTAATGAGCTTTTCAATCAGTAATGGATTACATGGCTCACATTCAAGAATTGAAACTAGTTCTTTCGCTTCGTACTCTGTTTGAATGCAAAACGGATCATTTTGTTTTTCTCTTTTATTCTAATAATATTCTAAAGATACCATAAAAGATATATTTTAATCTTATAATGTCATATAATTATTAATTTGGCAATGTACTTGTATGCATCATTAGTCTAAAAAGGACTCATGAAAAATGTGAAACTGAAGAAACCAAACAAAGGTTTAGAAATGCCATTCTTCATCAGAATATTCTAGAAAAATAATTTAAAAAAATGAAAGCGCAAAGTTATATTTAATGTTTTAGATTATAAAATAAAATAAAATTAGCAAAATAATTTTACCATCACTAAACTGTTAAACAAATAATAGTTTAGAATGGCATCAAACGATCGTAGTTTATCATAATGTTTAGTCAGAAATTTTGAACAACTTTTAGATCCGACGATTTTATTTGTATTCTTATGAAAGATTATAATGAGAGATTACTCCTCAGTGTTTCGATATTAACAAAATAAGAGTTTGGTTACCTGTATTCTTTCCATTTTGAAACGATGCTAGAACTATTTTGTCGTGGGCCTCATAATTTCGAAACGTGATCAGATGGTGCGGATGACACATAAGCAGCCATTCCCCTCTTTAAACTCTCGAATCACAATAGTGAGAAGGCGTGGAATTCTTAATATAAAGTTTAAATGCACCACACACACATATACCTGAAGGTGGCTCTGAACCCAAGAACCCTTCTCTCCAGAAGACATTACTGTGTACATATTAATAGGATCCGATTCATTCTTCATATATTTGCCATGAATGATCGTATGCGGTATGTAAGGTGAGATTTTATAGCATTAAGCATTTATGCATGGCAAGAAAAGCATTTTATGCTATTTTTTACTATTTGACAGTTTAATTAATAATCTACTTTTTTAATGCACTCTGCTTATAAAAATTTCAGAATTAATTTTAAATTAGAATACCCTTTCTGACAATTTTAGAAAAAAAAAATCGTTACTTTTTTTTAAGCACTAAAACTCTAGGTAAACAAAGCTGAATTAATCGAAACGAATCATTTTTTAAAAAATATAGCAATAATTGTTTGGGGACTATTAATTTATTATATTGAAGTGTAAAGAATAAATATCAATATGAGCACGCTTCATATTAAATATTCTGTTTTTGCAATTATTTATTAGCAATTCTAAATGGAATCATTTTATGAAAATGTTTACAAGACTCAAATTTTTGTTTCTTTGTCCCCGCATTTAATAATTTATGCAGTAATTCTACTAAATCATGCTTCTAAAACAGTGATTCCCAAAGTGGTCTATATCGACCCCTAGGGGTCTATGACAACCTGCAAGGGGTCTACGTCAGCGAAAAAAAAATTTGGCGGTCCATGAAATGAAAATGG
This sequence comes from Argiope trifasciata, assembly GCA_026543055.1. Classification (NCBI taxonomy): domain Eukaryota; kingdom Metazoa; phylum Arthropoda; class Arachnida; order Araneae; family Araneidae; genus Argiope; species Argiope trifasciata. Next base: position 3,061,582 of record JAPMOQ010047785.1, on the reverse strand, counting down.
GGATCCAAGATAGTAAATCTCAACACATACACTGATAGTACCTATTTACTCAGAACTAAGTACAAACGAAGAACTTAAGGTTCAGTTTAAAAACGGATATCAGCAATTCTGGCTTCTTTGCAACATACCCGTTACTTATCCCGTATTATAGAATATAGCGAGGAAATTTTTAATCTCCTTTCCATCGTCATACCTAGTGGAAAAGGAGTTTAGCGCTGTTACTAATCTCTTAACGAATAAAAGAAACAGACTGGACATCATTAGCCGAGGAGATTTAAGATTAACCCTTACAAAATTGACGCCAAATGTTCATAATTTATTGTTAAAGCATCAGGCTCATCCTTCTCATTAAAAATATTGACTTTTTGCTTATGTTAGTTTATTTTATGTTACATAGATTTTACATAACAGATACGAAATTTTATTTTGAGTAGTATAAATTTAAATTCAATTAAGAAATGTATAAATTAACATGGGTTTTTACTTTAAGTTTTTAACAGAAAACTTCACTACTGTTAGAAATTTACAGGAAATCAATATCAGGTAAGTAGGGGGTCTATTCAATACGGAAAAACATGGCAAGGGGTCTACGACACAAAAAAGTTTGGGAAACTCTGTTCTAAAATCATTTTTTAACATGAATGATTTATTAATGACATGTTTTCGATACTATAATTTATGTTATGTTTCATACGTTTAATGTTGAAATAATTTCAGTTGTTTTTCTTTCATAAACCTTTAAAAGTATCTGCATATGTAGTCATAAATTATTGATAACGGCCCCCTATTTCTTTATGAGATGTTTTGTATGAAAGAACTCGGTGTGTTTTATTTATTTATAAATCTTTTGCCGAAAAGAAGTTTTCCATGGCATATAATTTTTTTTTCTTCTGTTGCCTTCACTAGAACGGCTTTCGAGACAACGACTGTCAAGATTTGAGAAGAATTTTATATGCCTTGTCGGAGTTATACATATATAAACTTTCTACCTAGAGCATCACAGTTCCTAAAATGTTATCGTTCCACGAAAGAAAAAGCAGTTGCCGTGCCGGAAGCAATAAAGGTTGATGAATTCATGAATATAAAAACACGAAGAGTGCAATGCAAAAACAGGAACAGTTGCTCTTAAAACTGTAATTTGTGCTAAATAAACAGCTAAGATGAAGATTTTCCAGTGAGGTACACCTCATTCGTCTAAGTGGGCTCTTAAAATAAATGATAATGAATCTATATACGCATCTCATGAGATTGAATATGCCACATTTCCTATCATTGTATGAGTTCGTTTACTTCCACTGTAACTATCACAGTAATATATATTTTCGTATTTTTTTATAGCAAGCTGTAATTACGAATGGCACGTGAGCAAATATGGCAGTTAAATAATATGATTCTCCCGTCTGCAATTAGATACATATATGCTATAGATGTACAAAGATAACAATTACGTAATGTTTTTTTGTATGAATTGAAGTAGCTTCATTTGTATAGTATAAGAAGCATTGCGTTCATGTTTAAATTTAAAAAAAATGTATTCTCCATTTAGCAGCTATTTTGGGTGAATAAACTTGTTAATGTTTGCATTTTAAATAAAGTTGAATCTGCTCATTTTAATTTTTATACAAACCATTTTGCGAATAAATTGAAAAAATTGCTAGTTTCGCATTGAAAAAATTGCTATGCGAAATTCATAATATGTTGAAAGAATTCAGTTATTTTAATCAAGAGGTGAAATATAATTACATATAAGTTTCTTGCATATGATTTCAAAATCTGTGGTGAGTCAAGAGTACTGTATTCTAATAAAAAAGGAATTTATATCTGAATTGAGTAGTGTTACCATTGAAAGCAAATTTTTAATTTTTTTTCTCTTATAAATATTATACTAATATTATACTAATGCAGATGCTATTGAATTATCATATTTCGAAATATTTAAGGCTTCCTGAAAAAATACTCTTTTACTAAATGATTTATATTGCAAGTTTCTAATAGGAAGTTTTTTAAATTTAATTTAAGAAATTCAAAATATTATGTAGTTTTTATTTGTAATTTTCAAATGGACGATAAAGAATTGTTAAAAGATATCGTCATATTACTTCGCATAAAATACTTATATCCAGGTGTCATTTACTTGGACTTAATGCAAATAATTATTTTGCTATTTTTTATGCTTTGTACAAAACATTGTGCGAAATTCAGTATTTTTTGTTAGTAATTTTTGTCTGGAAATCCTACATTACAAGATTGAGAAATGATATAAAAATTTTTCAATGAGCAATACAGATTTAATTTACAATCTGGCGAATAAATACTTCATAATATTTGTGAATATTAAATAATGTATTATTATATAGAAATTATATAATGAGTTTTTAAATATATATATATATATATATATATATATATTGCATAAGATATTGCAAGTCGTAAAATGTAATATTTCAAAATCTATCTGGCAGAGAAACAACAGTTTTCATCAAGAAATCAAGTTAGAGATCATTCTTAAAAAAAACATTGTTCGAAAATGCAATGAAAGTTTACAGTGTTTGAAAAATCAGCATTTATAAAAACCATTCATATTAAAAATTAAAAATATTTTATATTATATTTATTTTGAGTTATTTAATTAAGGTGTGAAAAATATCTAGTTTAATTAATTAATTATTATTTAATTCGAAAAGATTAGAATTAATTTTACAGTTAAACAATTGTGGGTAAATGTTTTTACTTTAAATGGAAATAAAAATAAGCTCCAAATCCTCTGATGACATTTCCATTGTAAAATACTAAAAGTTTAAGGAATTGGTAGAAGCTGTAATGACGTTTAATGTCTAGACATTCAATATAAACAATGAAACGGACTGAATACGTGTACTCGATGTTAAATACATCAAAATTGGTAGTTGAATTACTATTGTGTACAAAAAAATATATAACAGATCCACAGTGTATGCATACAATAATTTTCATCGGAATTGGTGAATCTCTCCTACTATTAAATTTAAATTTATTTCAAAACGTCTTTGTGGAAGAAAGATTTTGAAAGTAAAATCAATAGGTAATATATAAATCTATGAAATAATTTCTCACTGTGTTTTCTTCTTTCTTGAATCTTTCGCCGAAAAATGTTAAACAATAACAACAAAAAAATGTCTGTTCTGAAGACCAGTAATTAATCATTATTTATTTTGTAGCAATTATTTTGTCTTATATGCAATTTTTACATATAATGATTTTTTCTGTTAATTTATTGTATAATTAGATCTCTCCTCCCCAAATAAATTTTAAAAATGCTTTGCAAAGTATCACCTAACTAGCTTGAGAAGCCAAAGAGTATGTTTTCTAGAAGAAATAATAAATCGCTTTTATAGACAATTTTATTCTTCCACCTCATAATTTTATCCTTTCATGTGATGGATAATTCTATTCTTCCAGCTCATCAAGGGATTTTTTAAAGTCAGTTCAATATTTAATTGGCCTAATGCATAAACTGTGGCTTTTTAAAATTAGTTCTCAGCTTATCTCAGAAAATTGTCTTATTTGATCAATGCGTTTGAAAGTAGAATATTTTAGTTCATTCAATAATTTATATTATAAATTTTTTCCATAAAACTTTATTTAACTTATATCTGGCATTAGCAGAAATGAAAATATACTCCTTCCTTTCTTTAAAATAAAATAAATATTAATTAATACTCGCAAAACTTTCTTCAGAAATTGAATAAACTATTGACATTAACATGGCTTAGAGGTCTTATACGAGTAAGGAAGAATATATTGGTTGTTAAGACTCTCCAGAATGCTAATCTGGACGTTAATAATAATAACCATCGTTTTTAAACAAACGAGTGCATTTTCTAAGAGTGAGAAATGTATGAAACGCTGAGCAGATCTAAAAGAAATTGCAGAATCGTGTGCTGTGTTCCACACTCAATAAATTTCTTCCTACCTCTCGTTATTGATATTATTTCAATCTTTTTTTTACGAAAGAACGAAATGTAGTCAGTTCCGGCTTTGATTCGGTTCCGTTTCCCAATTTATGTATCTATATATACATACTTGTCCAGTTCACGTAAGTTTTACGTCACATTCGCTATCCTCAAACCTATCCAAAACAAAAATGAAAATATTAGTTTTCCTGAACGATTTTTGTAACTCATCGGAATATTATATATTATTCCAAACGATTTTTAAAAAGCCCCGAAACCTAAAATTAGATGAGTCATAAATATAGCATGACTCTAGTAACTTGGCTGTTGACGTTCTACCATAAATTGTAAATAATTTTAAAAGAAGAATAAAAACATAAAAATTATTGCACGTAACATGTCGAAGGTGAATAAACAAAACGATTTTGAAAATCTATAAATATTTTCATTCAACAAGAACGGTCACACTAATCATAAAATAAGCTTTACTATGTTCTGAAATATAGATTTTATTGCTACAAAAAACTTTCATTTCTCTAAGTACTGGTGGCAAAATCTCTAGAAAATCTGCGGAGTCATTTTCGTTTTTATAGGAAACAAAATGATTATGTATTTCCTTTTTATTTATATTGATTATAATTAGAGGGATTGGACAAATCAAATCCATTTGGAAATACAGAGACTGTAGAAATAAAAAGAAATTTATTCTGTTTATTAAAGTTTTCCAGATGTTAAATACGTAAATGGGAAAAATAGGCACTATTTCTTTAATTATGTACCACGCCTAATTGCAATAAGTATCTACTTTCGCCTATGATAGGAAAAATAGATTTATGTTCATTTCATTGATTAATATAAATAATCACTCATTTGTCCGCCCACCTACTAGCATTAGTCAATACCTTGACAAAATGCAATGTTTATTCTAAGTCCGGCATTTACCCGCCTCATGCAACACGCTTCGTTCCGTGACTCAGATGAAACAGCTGCACATCTTGAACTCTATCCTCTTTCACCTGTCAGTCGACTCTACGCAAGATCAAGAAACGTGATTTACAACAGCCAGATAAACTGACTCAACCTTTGCCGATGGGAATATCGTATGCAGAGAGCTTCTTATCGTTGATGTCTTAACCATCGAGAGTCATTTCTAACAGAAGCTCACATTGTAGATCGCATTTGTGGTTGTTTATGTTATTTGTTTCCTCACTTACTGTCAGCTGCTTCAAATTTTTGCGACTGAATGAAATGAAAAGATTATTTAAAGCATATATAAACGCTGAACGTTTTTAAATTTCGAGTAATTAAAAAATAAAATATATTGCTAAACTGTTTCGCTAACGACTGATTTTAAATAATAGAATGGTTACTTTAAAAGATGATGTAACATAAATGCTTACAATTAAATTATTTTTTCTTGGTGGTTAAGAGTATACAAATCGATGAATAATGATTAATTCAATTAATTAAAATTAGTTATTATCGATATTCAATAAAAGGACGGATTGATAGCTACAATAATACATATTAATTTCATTAACAAAAATATTAATTAAAAGATAATAAATATTACTAAGTAAAAGTAAAGAAATATTCCTGAATTGGAGATTTAAATGAACATTTCAATTGAAATTCTAATCACACTATCGATATGATACAAAAAAGGATTTTTAACATTACCACTTTACACATGTCTTTGTTTTCTAATTTTCTGTTTTTTTTTTTTTTTTTTAAAAGAATTGTATGGAATGCATTCGTTAAAACATATTTATAGAATTACATATGTAATGGAATTCAAATTTTTAAAATTACATATAATATAAATGAATAAAAATGCACTGTTTTAAATGGCTTGGTAGCATAATGTTTGTTTGTCTTTTCCAGAATGAAGAATTAAGAATGAGAAATAATGAAGAATGAAGACAGTGCTTACTTTTTATGTTTTCCTTATACTGACGATTTTGGAAGATGTTTTAACGCAAAGTAAGTAGTATGTGCAAAGACTGAATCACTTATTTTTCTGTTTCATAAATGGATATTTTTTAACAAATCAAATGAATGTGCCTGCAGTTGGATTAAAGAAACATATGAATACTAAACCTATTCAAACTGATAAAAATAAATGCAATTTCAATAGCTGAATTCTTGTGATAGTTCTCCAAAATTCGGGACCAGTTTTATCCGCTTTAAGGTGGATATATAATATTTGTCGGATATAAATAAGGTTGCGAATAACGATGAATTTACATTTATTATTTATACTATACTATTCAAAATCATTTTAGTTCTTAAGAAGATTAGAGTACGCCGTGTCTTTTAAAATTCTTCTGGCTAAAATTGAGGGATTTTAATTTGATGATTAAAGTAATTTTTATTGATAAATTGTCAATGCAATAAAATTTAATACGCAATATAATGTTTTTTCAGTTCAAAATTTTTTTTGTTTCATATTATTCAGTTCTTTCAAAAGTAATAAAAAAGTCAGGGGTTGAACTAGAATTTTTATCTTTTTTACTTTGCCATCCGTTTTAAGAACAAAATAATCCAGGCATTTTGTAAAATCAAATACGTGCAATTTAGTTTGTGATGACTATTTATAAAGTGATTTTTAAAAAAGAATCTAAATTTTATATTTTGATTCTTTTCGTGATATATATATATTCAAGCAACATTTTAAGAAAAGATTAAAACTATTTCTTCGACATATTTTCAACAAAATTAATGTTTTATTTAAATATGATTATCTATTTCTAGCAGAGTTATTCATCAATTAAATGCCGAATATATTTCAGAATAAAATATCTGTAGTAACATCAAATGAGTAGTAACCTAATAGATTTTGATTAGTTCCACTGTTATCTAAGACTGTTTCTCGTCGTTGTTCGCTATTTTCTTGTATCTCTCTGAAACAAGCAGATTTTCGCAGAAGGAATTTGCTTTGTTCATGTTAGTCTTGAGTAACAAGTAAAGATTTAAATAAAAATGCTCTAACTGGACATGGATTTAGAAACAAGGAGAGTGTAATAGCTCATTAGCTTTCTTAAATAAAAATCTGGGTGCAGCATAAAAGACCAACGAATCTATTGACACTCTAATTATAAAACTCATTTGGGAACGTTTTTGTTTGTAGATAACGTGTTATTTTCATAGATAAGAAAATAATACAAAGTTTTATCATTTCGATTTTCAGTTTATATACGTTGAATTGTATCGAAAAGATTGAAAAGAAAGAAATAATAAATATAAAAAGAAAAAGGTGTGTTGAAAATTTTAAAACAATTTTAACCAACATGATCCACAGAATAAAGAAAAAAAAACTGTAAAACTTTTATATAATCATTTCATACTTAAATTAAAAAAGATGAATGAAAACCAGAATTTTAAAATCTTTTTTGAAAAGCAATTGTCAATTTTTAGAAATTTGGAGAAAAATAAACAAAGGAAAACTGAACCTATCATATGGATAATGAAACTTCATTTAAGTGTTAGCTTAAAACTTTCATTCCAAATGAAGAGGTTTATTATTATTATTATAAAAACCGAAGAAAAAAATTATACTAACCTATGCAAAGAAAAAAATAATATTTGCAGTTAATTTTAAAGACAAAAAGTTGTGGAAATAAATATTTGATTAATTTATTAAAATTAATAAGAAGAAATTATTATCGAAGGTCTATTCAGCTTCTAAAAATTTCATTTCTGAAACTTCGCAGCTTACAATAGTAAATTATTTCATTTTGATTGAAAATGAATTTAATATTCATAAGTTTGTTTACAAAAAATAATTTAATTTTTTCTTAGGATAAATGGAATCTAAATAACAATATTATTTTTTGAAATTTTTAAGATTTATCTCCTTTTTATTGTAACTTATAAAGGTTAACTCAATTATTTATATTTTATGGAATTTCTGATTTCAATATCCTATTTCAGAATTATATTAAATTATAATATATCTGAAATAACATTTCATCAAAATAGCAATGCATTTCATTGCAAAATACTTTTGATTAAGGTTTCATATAATTAATAATTAATATGTTAACAATTAAAAATGGCACACAACTGCAGGATTGAAATTGTCCTTGCATTTAGACAATCAAAATTTAATGCTAATAATAAATGACATTTTTATTTATAGCTATTTTATTCCTTTCCTTAAATAATGAAGATGGTGGAAATGCAAATTAATCTCTTTTAAATTGAAGGAGTTACAAATTTTTTTTCTCAGTTTGAAGAAATCAAGCAATCGCACTTTAAATATTCGCTAATTGACTTAATATATTTCTAAATATTACTTGTTCATTTACATCCGTAATACTTGTTTTCCATCGTTAAGGATTCAGATTATATGTTCATAATCGAATATTTAATATTGATTGTAACAAAGGAGGAATCCAGAATTAAAGCAACCACACCCTTCTTATCAAACAATCTAACGATCATTCGATTTTTTTTATTTTCCACCTGTCTTCCGGAAATATTTTTTGATACATTTTTGTTCCCCTGTTTTTTTTTCTAGTCGTGGAATGCTGCAAATCTAAACAAACGAGTATTCTTTATTAGGACTCAGGTCATGTTAAAAAAATCTATTCTTTTTCTTGTGACACTTTAATAATTTTTTTCTTCATTACCCATTAATGATTTATTTTATGACTTTATGGTCGACATAAATCGTATCTGAACCTGATGATCAAACAGTTGCTAAATGCTCGATCTTTGACTGAACATATCACATAAAAACAAGGTAATTAATCATTTTTATTAATATAGATGTTGCACGAAACCGAGCAGTTTTGAGGTATTTCCATGATCTTGTTTTGTTGCTTTTGGCAATTCTTGTTGTTTAAAACCCACACTGATTCGACCTTCATATGTTACTTTTTTCTAACATTTTTTAAGCACTTATGGAGAAAATAAATTATCTTTTTATCGTTCACTCAGTTTGTGCGTGTCAGATAGTATAATAACCCTTTAGGCAGAAATTAGGTCACTGGCCTGAGAAATGGAGCATGCGCGTTATATAGCCATATCAGGTTTTCATATCTCGGAATTTATTATTATCTATACCGGTTCTCTATAGTGGCAATGACAGTGAATTAATCTTTTATTTATATACTTATTTTTTGCTTTCCTTAGTAAAATATTTTGATTAAATGAATTGAAAAAAATTAGAAGGTGATAATTATACTTTCAATGTTAAAGTAAAAACACAAATTATTCAAAGATACTTAAATTTTAGTTTATTAAAATTCCAATTATATTTATAGGGTTGAGTTAATTACAGTTTTTACCACACGGCAATCCTAAGTTTTGAGCAGTGCTGCTCTTTAGCAGCTGTAATAAAATAAAAACATTTATCAAGTGATCCAATTTGATTAATTTTCACCTTTGTCAAAAGAATATGGCGAAGAGGTAGACTTTCTACCAAAAAAATGATATATTTCACTTAATACATGATTTTTAAAATTTTTATTTGAAACCTACCTGTAGAAACAAGTCTAAGTAAGAAATACAAGGAAGAATTGAAAAAAAAAAAATGGATTATTGTGAGCTTCGTTTTTAATTAGACTTCATTAATTAAAGGTATTAGCTTTTCTTTGAAATTCTTTTTTTTTAAATCAAAAATTGGATTTCTCTAAGTCAAAAATAAAGAAAGCAAATAAGTTTAATAATTAGTTACTATATTTTAAAGAAGTGATTAAATAATAAAAAAAAAGTTTTAGATATGATATATGCTATGCATCAATGCACTGTTTAGCTAATGTAAAAAATTCTTAGTTTTTAGGAATATTTTTGAATTGTTACCAATTGAATTTTTTTTATTTCCATGACATATGTTTAAATTAATTTTTTTACTTCATTATGTATGACTATAACGATGATGAGATAAATCCTGTAAGCCAAGATATGACTCTCGAATTTTGAAATTTTTTAATTTTCCTTCTAAATGTAGCGAAATATTAATTTTTAAAACCATTTTTGTAATAATTATTAGTTATTTAAGTTCTTAGCTTTTAAAAGCAATTTTTTCACATTACCTTTAATATTTAGTATGCTCTTGCTATATGATTTGCATTTTCAGCTTTATAATTGAATATTATGATTTATTCTCCTTCAAAATTCTAATCTAATTGTAATGATGTTTTAAAATTTTTAAACAAAAATTGGAATAAAACAATATTAGTAAGAAAGCCGATTTCTTAAAAAAATTAAATTTTATTTTCTGTCTCACAGATTAAAAAAATTTTTTAAAATTTTTATGCCGTTTTGAAAGTTTGACATAATATAAAAAATACATCAGAAAAGTTCAAAATAACTTTAAAAAATTTTTGTATTGTTTTTTATCAATTATTTTATCATTCACCTGCTTCTGTTGACGAATATTGTTGTATAATAATTCTCTCATTGTTTACATTGTATAATTCAGCACAAGCCTCTCCGAGTGACTAATCAAGTTATGTGAGTGACAGGCCTATCTAGATTGGGATCTCCCATTTTTTTCATAGGGTGATTTAGTGGGAGGGAAAGTGAAGGCATCTTGTCAAGCATGATATAAAGCACGTGCTTTATTTTGGGTGGCAACCCAACAGCTGTTTTTACAAACTGAAAAATGCCAATTGTTGTATTTAAAAAAAGTGTTTCGTATACCGTTAAGAGGAAAAGTGCTGAAGATCCAACGTGGGTGGTAAGAATTTAAACCAAAAGAGATCATTGTTACTCTAAATTTATTGGAAATAATAAATCTCTACGTGACAGTAACTTGTAGTTTACCATGTGTTTGGTATCAAGGAGGAACTATGTTGCTTCTATAAAAAAGAACTGTTCCGCACCATTTTCGATTTTCAGTGTTCGAAGAATGTACTATTTTTTCTTCCATTCCTTTGGAAATGTTAACAAAAAATTCTTTATACTTTAAAACAAGTTTTTATTTCAATAAAAGGGATTTGTCATTTAACCAAATGTTGTGAAAACATCACTAAAACATCCTCTATGTGAAAACACCACAAAAAAAATACGGAAAGAGAAAAATAATTATGCAATGTATTAAAAGATTCTAGTATATTCCAAACATCTGGAAGTAGATTTGTCATCACTTATTTCTAAATTGATTGCCAGATATTTAAGTTATTAATTTAATTAATTAATAGTAGTATTTATTTATTTGAATAGTCTGGATTTTATCTGTTTTTCATTTTACAATTATAATTTTGCATAATAGAATATGAACGATTCAATGTTTTCATGACGTTTTTTGCATTTATGTTAACAAAAAATATCTAGCTAATTTTTTAGATTAAATTCATAGATTTTCGACATCTTTAAAAATTAAAGAAATTCAGAAGACTGATAACACAATCATTATTTCGTTGCATTAAGATTTAGAGTTGTAGTCCTAATAGTGCTGTGCACATTAATTTTGTAAATATTCAAGCGTTTTTATGTTAGCATGATGAAAATTGTAAATTAAAAAGTGCAACATTAGTTTTTATTGTCTTTATACATCCATGGCTGGAATTTATGCGATGTAATCCTAACAAACCCTAAATAGCGTCAGTCCTACAGTGGATAAAACACATTAATCTAAAAAATGGATTACTCGTCAGTAACATATTGTCTGTTGCAGTTCGATTAATCTACCACTACCTCACGCCTTAACCTAAGATGGTGCATTTCGAAATGAAATATATCTTTTAAAAGATCTTTTCGTGCACAATATCGAATATTTCGTTTTCCAAATTCTTACTCTTTTGAAAGATTTTAAGTCAACTTCAAGTGACGGAACATAAATAATGGAATAAACTATTACTTCTGTTTACTCCGTCTCTGACGGAAATTATTTATCCCTTTTTCGACTCAACATACTGAACTCGAGCCCAAAGACTAAGTAACATTTCGTGAAAATGAGGACATTAACCATGACTCGACAGGAAATATATCATACAAATTTGGGATATGAATAGTGAGAAATACGCCATCACTTTGTTGCTATGCACTTGGAATGCATTTATTTTCTCGAGACGTTTCTGATTCAAGCTTCATAAATTATTTGGGAGAAATGTGCAAGGCTTGGGTAAACGAGGCTGAGACTCCTAGCTAAGTGAATTAGTGACAAGTATTTAATTTGGATTCGGAGAAAATGTTATTAAATGCTCAGAAGATAGGAGTTCATTGGAAAAAGATATCTCTAGTGGATTTATTTAATTAAATACTAGTTAGTTTCGCCTCAAGGATAAAATATCTTAATAGTTTTTGGCAAACCATGAATAATTCTGTCTTTTTTGTTTGGTTCTTAGTATTTAAATGATATTTTTAAAAATCCGTAATCTATTGTCTTGAAGAAAAAGATTTATAATTGTTTATTGCTGGTTATTTTAACTATGAAGCATGTATCTGTTTTTGAAAAAAGAATTCTGCTGGACTCTTTATCTTTTTCATATGAAACTAGAGATTCAAATCTGTCACGATCACTCTTTCTTTTAACTTCGAATTACAATCTTTATTGTCTTATGTAATAAGTATTAATATCATGTGAAAGAGCAAGTAATATTAAACGTTTATTAATTATATTTCCTCGATGCAAGGTAAAATAATTACACGAATTAAATGTTAAGTTGAAAAATATTACGTAAAGGCATTAATTATTTATCTGCTAAAGAAAAAAAATGTAATGATCATGCAAAATTGAAAATATAAATGTACTAAATATAATTTAAAATTTTTGCTCTGTCACAATTTCACGATTTTATTGAATGGAGGAGCAAAATCAGTTAGTTTTGTTTTATCAGAAGCGGACGAAGAAATATTTTTAATGAACACTCTAACCAATGAATTGTATTTAAATAACTTATTTACTAGGTGGGAAAATAAGAAATATGAGGAATTTTGAATAAAGAATAAAGAATTATATTGAGAAGTATAGAAAAGTGGAAATCACAGATTGGGTGATTTCAAAGAAAAATGAACTCAGCTACAAAGTAGGAATTAAGGAAGCGGCTTTTATGAAAAAAATACTCCAGTTGTTATTTACATCACGCTGTACATTTTTTAAATCTTTAAATCTTTTTGGCGAACATTTCCTTCCGTGCTTTATACTATTTAAAAGCTGAGATATTCTATATAAAATAAATTCTAAGCAATAAGCTCAATTTTTTAAGGGAATGAAATAAAACGGATTTAAGAAAAGTATTTCATACATTCCATAATTCATAATAACGGAAGATATTTTACAAAAGTATGTGAATCAAAAATATTCCTTATTAAAACATGATTTGGATTGTCGTCGCAGACCATGATTTGATTTACAGTACAAGATCTTTTGACAATACATTCATGAAGCTATCAATTGATGCCTTCAAATTTATCACCTCTGATAACTGGATTGTTCTGATTACTGTTATAGCAATTATAAGTCAGATAACTATTTGATGATTCAGCTATTCCATTTAAAATAAATTTTAAGAAATAACCTACATTTTTATAGAACCTAAACAGAGCAGGTTAAAAAAATAATCCATATAATAATTCCTAATAATAGAAGATATTTTATTAAACAGGGTATATCAAATAATATTCCTTATTAAATCATGATTTGCAATAAAAAGCAGTACAAGTCGATCATTTAATAATACTTCCATGGAGCTATCAACTGATATCTTCGAATTTATCAGCTATGACAATTTGACTGTTTGGATCACTGTTATATAAATCAAAAATATTTTTTTTTTATAAATAGTGGTGTGCAAAATTAAATATTAAAAACATTCATTTTGTCTTTTTCAAAATTATCTAAGATTTTATAATTTTCAGAAAAAATTAATCAAATTATTCCAATAATGCGCGTTGCCAGCTAATATTTTATTTGCATCATTCAATGAACTCTTGATGACCGAATTTAACCAAGAGATGATTGCCGATTGCTTCAATCCAGTAACTATTAAGTTGAGCAAATTGCTTAGACCATTAAGCCATCATCGTTATAACGCGACTGTCATTTAGGCGTCGTTAGCAGACGACATATTACCAGGAGGACGTATTGATCATTTTATATTGACATAGAAAATCTTAATGCAAATATTTATGATTCTGTATTGATTTAAAGATAGTTGTAAAGCTGATTAAGATAATCAAAAAATGTATTAGTATTATACAAGAGAACGAAAAAGCAGGGTGATTTCATGCAGATATATTCTAACCACGTCTACGCTCTTGACTTTAATAACTTCACCGACGGAGACAAATTACACTTTGTGGTTGATTACGGCTGTAATTGCCTGGGAGGACCACACGCACCGTTGAAATATCCTGAAACACGAAAAAAGGAGTAAAACCACTTATTCAATTCCCTTGCTTTCTCGAAACATTTTCTAATAAAAACCAGTTCTGATTACTTGGTCAAAACTAACTAGCCTTGCCCGAGATTTTGAGTTGAATTTGATAAGATACTGTTTGACTATGGAGCTATTGAATGAGATTGTTTTCAATTGAAGCTCAGCGATTAAAAAAATACTCAAAACGAGTTCGACAAAAAAAATCCTAATTTGGATTGATTTCTTTTTATGAATTGTGAATAATTTTTATTTCTTTGTGGACATAAATTTTATTTTGTGATACATATTCTGTAAATTACAAATTTTAAAGCTGGATTCAGAAGCCAAATATTATTGAAGTTCCATTTTTCTTAAAAATAAAAATGATTGAAAAAATAATACGATAATTTCGACTGGTTTTGCATACTAACGAATTTATTGCATTTGAATGCATTTCATTTCAGTTACAAGATCGCAGATCATTACACGATCATTTAGCAGATCGTTATTTATAATGGTACCTTAAAATTACATCAAACACCCAACCCAACCCCTACCATCATAAAAGAATCCGATTAAAATTATTATTTATTTTTAGAAAAACTAACCGTAATCCTTTAAAAAGAAATCATAATGGAAAATTATCCCTTAAACAGTTTGAAGGAATTATGATGGATAATGAAGGATTTAATCTAAAAATAATATAAGATGTTTCATAGTATGGTTCAAAAGACTGTCTTTTTAAAATGAAAGCGAGTATACCAAATAAAAAAAATAGGTTTACTTGAAAAATTGTTTAAGATGAAAGGGTTTTATTGGTACATAATTTTAGATACGAATATCTATAATGTATTGTGTATGATGTTTTATAGTATAACTTCTGTTAGTTTTGAAGATAATTAAAATTTTATGAGATCCTTGAAATTAAACAACAGCTGATAGGACATTTTTGTTAAATATTTAATTAAAGTTATGCCTGAAAGTTTTATCTTAGTGATATATTTATGAAAAAAAGTTCGCTTTGAATTTGATTTGTACTAAAATGTTTTCCATATTTTCATATATTTGTATAACTGTTGCGAAAATTAGTAGTTGTCGTAAACATTTATAATTAATGTAAATACTAAATTTAAAGGATTTATATTTAATAGATATATTTTAGCTATTGTTTTTCAGGCTTTATTCACACTTATTTTGCACAATTGTGAAGAAATTTTCAGTTACTGATATGATTATCTACATTAATTGTCTACATTATCTACATTAAACGCACAATTTCAAGAACTTTTTTTAATTTAAATTTTATATGCTGTCTAACATATCATTCACAATTTAACTGATATGCCCCAGTTGGTCTGTCAATTCAAACAAATGTTGTATTTGCACTACTTGTTCAAATTTTACAAAATGTAGAGATTATGTTAGAATTTTTTTTCATTTAATTGGAAAAAAAATTACATGTTCTCAGCCAAAACTATCACAAAATAAAAAAAAAGAAATAAACAGAATTGCGTTAATATACATGTAGAACCGACGCTCTAGAAAATATGACGACACAATATGTTTGATATATGTACATTTTTTTTTTTTGCTTAGTTCCTGTATTTAAAATTTGTTCCTTATTTCGGAAATAATGAAAATTTTTAAACAATCTTTTTAGAAACTCCAATAAAACACAGAAAGTTCCCCCTCCCCAATCTTCAGATATTTGTCTATTTTCTTTGAATCCCCAGCACAGTTCTACTTTTTATTCGTTTGCATTTCATGTAGTCAATTTTTGTTGAAATTTGGCTTATATTCACTTATTCTAATTCTGATTCCAATGTTGAAGGTTTAAGAGATGATATTGATAAGATGGAGAGATCATTTCATCTTTCAAACGATTTTTGATTAATTTATTTATAAAAAGTATTTTTATCAATTTAATTGATTGCATGATATAAAAATAATTAGTATTTTAATCAATCAATTTAATAAATGTAGCTATGTTTTTTTTCTGAATTCCCGCTGTAAACCATTGAGTAACATACAATTTCATGTGTATATATTTGCCCATTTTCAGGATTACAGTTATAATATACAAAATACATCGTTAAATATTTCGCCATTGCCTTTGACAAGCATTTAATAACCGATTAACAACGTCCAATTTTAATGGAAAATCTTTTTATGTTGCTACTACTGACCGCGTTATTGGTTATTAATTGTAGTAGCGCTGCAACTATCAATTTGTATGGAAGAATCAGATCTACCGTTCTAATAAAATAGCTTAATTGCCATCATCCGAAGACCACACACAGAGAAAACAGAGAATGAGTCTAAATCAAAATTACATTCTTCGTCTGTACGGAATAGAGAAAGAATAATTGATTTCAAGAATGAATGGCGAAAAAAGTAGAATGAAACCTGGTTGTATTTCAGTGAGACATCTTTGAAGCAGTAACAACATCATTAAGAAGACAGCGACCAAACAGTCGCCGTCCAGTGATTAAAACGTTGGCCAAACAAACTTCTAATCTGATTTTGATGTAATGCATTCTAGGATTATAAAAACATATGATTACTATGAGTATTATTCTTTGGGTATTTACAGAGGAAAATGAGATGGAAATTGTCGATGAGACATTTTAGCTACGTCATACTTAAGTAGTTATAGAAGTATTACGAGGCAAGCATCAAACAGATGGCGTAGATTTGGTCATGCAAACATCCATTCAGCTTTCCATTTAATGTATTTTAGATGTATAAAGAAGGTGATTTGATGTGATTAACATTATTAAGGTTCTTACGAACATGAAAAGTGAATATGATGATTTTTTTAGAAAAATAATTATCGATATCTCCATAATTACGTTCCTTCCAGTTTGTTTACATGAGTCCTCTAATATGAGTTTCAATAAAAATGCACTTTTTAATGTTGGCATCTTTATTTGCTTGTTTGGAAATATATAGACAAGTCATAGTAATATAATCCAACCTTAATTGTGTCTTAATTATTTAAATTATTTTTTATTCTCAGGTTGATTTCTTTTATGTAACATATCAAATCACTTATCTTAAATATCCGATTGGTGCTGTTTCTTAGACCAGTGGGAGAGGTCTCACCGAAAGTTTCTCACATAATTTTCCATTAAAGGACTTATCCCTCTTCCCTCACTGGAGGGTTTCAGGTTCAAGATCTGATTCCACCGAAGAACCGTCGTCTGGTGCACGTTAAATCTGTCGGGGCAAAATGCCCTCCTGCTGGTATGGTGTGGAAGCTCAGAGAGGGGTGCCAGGGTATCGTCGTCATCATCTGAGTACGATACAGAATTACAAGGACCGCCCCAAAAAAGCCCTAATGTTGCTTTCAAACAGGACGTTAATATAAACAAATTAAACCAAGCCCTCTTCCCTCATAAAATTCTGGATTTTGCGTAAGGGCGAGGGTGATTTGCATAGCATTTGCATGGAATAATAACGAAATATAGATTTTTAGTGTGAACAGCTTAATTGAATTCATCCGGCGGATATGTATTTAGGACGTCTTTTTTCCAATTATTGTAACCAAAATTTAACTCGGAACTGCAACTGTAGTTGATATATTTGAAATACAGAATTTTGACTTGAACTATTTTGCTTAATCTATCCAACAGATATGTATTTTTGATGTCTTTTTTTCAGCAATTGTAACCAAAATTTAAGACGGAACTACAGTTGTAGTAGCAAGATCCCATACCAAATTTCATTGAATTATGAGCTAATGAGTTCACATACATATGATGGAACAGACCGACAGGTAGTCAACTCTTTGACCGATTTGGTTCAAGATTTGATAAGAATCTACATTTTAGATGAGAAATGTGTTACTAGTTTCCATCTATTTAGCGCTTTGCTTTTTATAGTTATCGAATTCACTTGTAATCGAACAGTCAGACAGACTTCCTGTGAACAAAATTCGTTCAAAATTTGATAGAAATTTACAAATTTGGTTTCAAGTCTATATACCAAATTTCATATGTGTGGTTCAAAGCGTTTTTGAGTTATTGTATTGACAGACGGTGAGATATAAAATCAAAAATATATTTGCAATATCCAAGCAGGTCTGAATCGTGCAAATTCATCAAGATCTCGAATTTTAATGTTTGACAATTGCAATACGTTTTTCTATACTTCGCATAAGAAAGTGAAAAAAAAAAAAAACAATGAATATTTAAAATCTTTTTTTGATGAAAAATATTTATCCATATTCTGAAGGATGATTTCTTTCACAATACTAAAATTGTTTTTGCTTTCTTTGCGTATTCGGAATATTTTGTATTTTTGAGTTGTCTATTTTTATACTCAAGATTAATTGCTTTAAAGTTGTTTCCCTTGTAAAGATTGTTTTACAGAAGTTCATAAGTATCATGTCAAGATGCATTGAAGTTCCATTCTTTCAAATTAAGTAACAGAAACTTGATTTCGTGATTTCAATGGAGTAGCATGTGTGCTTCCTATTGTTGTATCGTTGCTGTAAATAATAATTTTGAAAACGTGCTTATTTCCCCGGAAATCGCGAAATTGAGACCTGTTTGCAGATATCGCATTTAAGTAGCAATTTAAAAACATCTGCAGTTAGTTGGTGGATTATGTCCCGATTCCAAGGCACCAGAGAATAAATTGAGGGAGTATCTGGTAAATTTGAATTTTTTTTTTTTAAGTGGCTAGGACGACACTTGAACCAGCAAGTTAATCTCAAATTTTTTCAGGCATTTTAGATTTGAAAATGTATCATCAATAAATTAGTGTTAATGATAAAAATATGCTCACACCCCTTTGTTTTGAATTAACATAGCAACGATTTGTCATAATATTTCAAATTCGAGATGTTTACCGCTTTTTTTTTGTATTCTCAAAGATTAAATGTCATTTTAATTTTTAAGTTACTGATTAATATGAATACATTTTTAAAGCTCACCTG
Source organism: Argiope trifasciata (assembly GCA_026543055.1). Lineage (NCBI taxonomy): Eukaryota > Metazoa > Arthropoda > Arachnida > Araneae > Araneidae > Argiope > Argiope trifasciata. The sequence continues at coordinate 3,042,398 of JAPMOQ010047785.1, read as the reverse complement.
TTTATTAAAATGCTGAACTTCGCTTTATCTCCCTTTCCTTGTTGCTGTCTAAAATATAAAGATAACCTATTTTAAAACGACAAGAAATTTTTTAAACCAAGCTCTTTCAGTGCTGTATTATTAGATATTTCCATTAATCTATCGGGCCATATCTGCGAGACTTTTACTGCTTGTTTATACGGAAATGAAAATCAGACTGCTTCAATAATAAATGTCCAAAGCAGCGCATATAAATGAACTTGATATAAAAATTAAAAAGCAAACAAGTCAAAAAGAAGACGGCAGGTTGATTTGAGAAATTTATTCATCTGAATCCATAAAAAAATAAATAAATAAACTTAGCCAAAACATTCCCCTGTACGGGAAATCTCCTACATATTGGCGAAAACAAAGAACTCGGTTAAAAAGTTTTCATCGGTGGTATTTGTTCTATTTTTTTATATGACGTTCAGTAAGCGCTTTAAAAATCTTTAGGTGACCAATAAAAACACCAAACGATTTTTGCGCATTGAATTTTTAATTGAAAGATAAGAAAAATAAATATGCATTCCGATAATGTTTCAATTTTATTTATATTTCACGATTTCGTATTAATTTTCCTTTACATGAAAATTGCATTTTCTTCACGTGCTCCTTAATAGATCTTCTTTAATAAAGTGCTCTGAGAGATTGAATAATGGGTTTTTATTAATAAAATCATTAAATCTCATTCAAAACTGCATTATTTTAAAGTACAAGTTATTTCCATTATCGCTTGAAATGTCAGACAACGGTTTGAAAAACTAGGGGAAGTCGTAAGCTGTAATAATTAATGTAATGATCCATTTTATCTCTTTCGTGCTGAAAAAAAGATCACGAAAGAGTACTAAAGGATCATTCTGAGCCCTTTTTTTTCTGAAGTAAATTTAGCAAGAAAAAATGAACAATAAAACAGTTTCTCATTTGGTGATTTCTTTATCGGCAAGCGCGCGCACGCACTTAAGTTCGGTTTTTTCAATAATATTGATTTCGTGTTTTGAGAAATATCATGCAAAATGTTGCTAAACCTTTTAGGAATCCAAAATTATATTTTTTAATCGTTTTAATATAATAATTCTTTTAACATAACATGTTAATTCTTTTTAATAAAAAACAAAATCGAAGTATATACAATGGCACAAAAAACTGAGAGTACATCATATTTTTACTTGATAAATCTGACTTCCAATAAAAATAGCACATTATCAAGAAGTGCAAACTTGTTTTTATTTTTACACGTGAAAAATGGTTTAATTTAAAGTAAAAATTAAGCACAGTCAACAAAAAACTTCTAAACTGAAAAATTTCAGAAGGATTTTAAATAAACTGACTCAGATTATTGTCTCAAAAAATTGAGAGTACACCTATGAAATTTCTGCAATATCTCGCACAAAAATAAAGCGTCACTGCTAAGTTGCATGTCTTTTGACTTTTATAATGACCTCTAAACGTCTTTTTACCTATTTGATCAATTTTTGATGGTATCTGAAGAATTTTACCCCATTTTTCTTGCAACACTTGTTTTAAATGGGTTTTATTTCTGATTTTAAGATTTTGAACTACTTTCTCGAGTATGGCTCATAATATGTGGTAATATTCAATGGCAGCATTGCCATAGTTCTATGTTGATATGTGTATTTTCAGTTTTTAATAAAAAAGACTCCATATTTTGACGTTACGTGCACTCTGTTTGGGGCCATTGTATCGCTGAAAAAAGGAATTTCCATCTAAATCCAAATTTTTAACAAGTTTCTTTAGATTGCTGCGAAGTATATCAAAAGAAACCATATGGTTTATAAAAACACCTATAAGAATTAAATTTCCTAATCTGGTTGAAGCCAGGCAACCTCAAATCATGACGAGTCACCACCATGTAGGACGTAATTTTTTAAAATTCGAAACAGTATTAGGCTTTCTCTATAAATTACGATGGTTGTTTCTGCCCAAAATGTTCAATTTTGTTTCATCACTAAATATGACTTTCTTTCAAAAGTGAACGGTCTTCAATTATGATTTTTTTGCAAACTTCAACTGCTTTATCTGAATTTGCAAGCTGATAAACGGTTTCTCTATAATAATACGACTTTTATATCGAGCTTGCCACTGGCATTTCGCGTGATTTCAGTACTTATATTTTTGCCTATGATTTGAGAAATTTTAACTGTAACTTGGATTAACCATATGGTTGCAACATTAACAGTAGCTATACACCAAAGCACCGTACCCCGATATCACTGTCATTGAATATTACCATATATTGAAGGCCATACTCGAGAAAGTGGTTCAAAAACACAAAATTAGAAACAAAACCCATTTAAAATATGTGTCGCAAGAAAAATGGGGTAAAATATATTCAGATACCATCAAAAATTGGTCACATTGGCACAAAGACGTTTAGAGGCCATTATAAAAGTCAAAAGACATAAAAGTCAATAGACATTGACACTATTTTTATGCGAGATATTGCAAAAATTTCACAGATGTACTCTCAATTTTTTGAGACAAGAATCTGAGTACGTTTATTTAGAAGGCTTCTGAAACTTTTCAGTTTAGAGGTTTTTCGTTGTTTTTACTTATTTTTTACTTTAAATTAATCCATTGTTCAAGTGTAAAAATAAAAACAAGTTTGCACTTCTCGGTAATGTGCTATTTATTTTGGACTAGCCGCCTTTGGCGACCAGCTGGTTCGCCATGAGTAATGGGTTCTAAAGTTTTCAATTAAATCACATATTCATTAGCCTTGAAGTAACAACGGTCATTGATTGGTCTGAAATTAATATTTTCTTTAAGGTGATGGAATGAAAGTTCTAAAAGAACGCGTTTTCCTAATACACTTTTATTTAATAAATCAGTTCTAATGATTGATTTAGAAGACTGATTGATGTAGCAACTTTTATTTCAAATATTAATAAAAATATTTTGTAAAATATGGCTCACAGAGCAAAGTATGAAGAAATCTAAAACTCATGATTCATAAATGCATTGTTTGACTCAAACTACATAAAATGTAATTATTTACTTCATTTAGATCAAATTAATAGTATTAAACAATATATAAGCCTATTAATAATATTTTACAAATTGGCCATTGAAAAGGAATTTGAATGCATATCCTGTATAAATTCAATTCTGTATAAATAAAGACAGTTTATTCAATTAATGATTTAAATACGATCATAGAATCCTTTGCCTTCCATTTTTTAAAGAAAATATCACATT
>JAPMOQ010047785.1:3020957-3039061 GCA_026543055.1 Argiope trifasciata | reverse complement strand
TAATTTTATCCAGTCACGTGCTAAAAGTTGCCTTTCTTAACTTTTAATTTGCGATGATAGTTTTTTTTAAATTTAAACTTCTGTCAAAATGATGGCAACACGATGATAAAACCTAATTTTTTCCCTTTGACGTACTCTTGCAGATTTTATAGAAACCTTAGCTTTGCATCTATTTTTTTAGAAACTATCACATTTTATAAGGAAAAAAAATATTGAATTAATGATACAGATATTGCAAACAATCATAGAATCCTTTGCTTTGCATTTATTTTTTAGAAAATATCCCTTTTTAAATTTATGTTATTTTATCCAGTCCCTTGCTGAAAGTTGTATTTCTTTAGATTTGATTTGCGATGATAGTTTTTTTTTATTCGAACTTCCGGCATTCTTTTATTTTATCCAGTCACGTGATAAATACATGGTTAAAATATTTCTTTAAAAATTCGTTAAAAATAGAAGCTTACATTATAAATTTAAAAAAAACTGATACCGTTAGAAAGCTAATTTTTTAATCTTTAAATTGATATAAAAATCATGTTTGTACAATGATATTTTCGGAAGTTATAATGGAAAAACTTCGAAATTTCGCTTAAATTTTAATTAATTCAAATTCTAATTAAAAATTCGAAAAAAGGGCTCCGAGGTGCACATTCCCGACCTCCAAGGTATACATGTACCAAATTTGGTAGCTGTAGGTCCAACGGTCTGGCCTGTAGAGCGCCAACACACACACACACACACACACACACACACACACACACACACACACACACACACACACACATTGAGCTTTATTATAAGTATAGAAGTCGGATTTATCAAGTAAAAGTAATGTGTACTGTCAATTTTTTGAACCACTGTACACATAAATTTGTTTCCAGGGTATAATTATTTTGTCTTGAACTGACGGAAGCAGAGACATATTTTTCTGTAGTTAGTGTGACTAAGTTTTTCTTCTCAGATGAAACGTTGGTGAGTTTTTCCCAATATTTAATTAATTTTAACACCGTCGAAATTAATTTGGATTTTAATTAATATCCTCAATCTCCTTTTCCTAATTTAGTTTCTGTTGAAGAATCTGGAAAAGGCTCTCATTTCATTTTGGGATCGTCTTCATCAAAATTAGCTCGATTTTTTTAATATTAGAGGGGGTGTCTTTCTATATTAGAAATAAAAGTAACCATCACACCCCCCCCCCCTTGTTAAAAAGAGGTTGAGCAAGCTAGTGTGTGTGTCATCTCCGTGTGGGCTAGAAGTCAGATTTCTACCCTAGGGTACTTATGTGTCTTTACCCTCAGAAGCTACTGCACCCTCTTTCCATGGCTTAATTTAGTTATATTAACGTCCCGTTGTAAGGCAGCACTTGGGCTATTTTAAGATGGACGTTATTTTGAACCACGGTTAGATGGCGAGGATGATACCTGAGATACCACTCCCCTCTCCACATCACACCACACCAGCGGTAGGACGTTTGGTCTGATAGAGTTTTACGTGCAAGAGACCCCCTTATACGATGGTTGTTCTGTGGAAAGGAGTCTCGAACCTGAAGCTCTCTGGTTCCGAAGCCGAGGCCTTACCACCAGGCCACCGTGGCCCTTTAAAAATTGGAAATTGTACTTTAGCAGAAAATGTGCAGTATAATAAAAAATTAAGGGAAAGAAGAACCAGCTGGAGGACGTTTGGTCCTGACTGATTTATCGTGTAACAGGCTCCCTTTCACGGAGCTTCTTCGGTAGACACGAGTCTCAAACTTGAGACCCTACGGTTCACGAGCCTAGTCTTGCCATCGGGTATCGCCCTTTCCATCGTAACGAGGACGATGAAAAAACAATTTCTTTACCGTTTCGTGAACCTATTTTTCCTAATCATGATTATATCTAATCTGTTTTGTAAAGCAGGGAACCTAAAGAACTCACTAGTGAATAAATTAGTTGTCAAAATGATATTAATCGCAAAAGATATTTTGCGGAAAATTCATTAAGCATTGAATACGAGGCAAAAATTATAAATGGGCCAAATATCGAAAATATATATTATCTAGAAATAACATTTGAAAATATCAAACCGTTTCTAATGCACAAATAATGGCTGGATTAACGAATGCGATCGATATTAAGAGAAGTAATGTCTTAATCATCATTATACCGGCAAAAATAAATAAATAAAAAAAAATTCGAATTCCATTACATAGCGTGCTATTCGAAAGATTATTAAGCTCAGCTGAATAGTTCACTGGGTATCGTATTTTATTACTCGCTGAATTCACTGATTTATATTGATTGAATTCTATTGACTCAGTTGTTGTGAGTAATAATAAAAATGAGCCCAAATAGATGGAGGAAATGATTATCCCGTGTTTTCTATTTCATTTAAATGACCTTCGTATTTATCAACAAACGAAAAAGGCTCGTTATGGTTCTGGTAAATATCGATTAAGGGTCTGTGGATTTGATCTGATTGCCTTGGATTTTTTTTGTATATTTGTGTTGTGAAGTAGATTTGTTGCTTATTTGCGAAGCTTTTCTTTACTTTTGTTGGAGATATATTTTGTTTGTCTTTTTTCAGTACAAAAATACCAGAAAAATCATGATGTTTTCCCCCCTTTATGTGAACGAAGAAAAATTGCGTATAATTCATCCAATCGCCTAAGGATTCGACTTCCAGATTTTGATGAAACGTCCCGTTTTTAGCTTCTACGAGTTTCAAAATGTTTGGGTATTATATTTGTTGACCCATATGTGTTGTTGTTGTTTCTAGTGTCACTTGCCATCGACAAGTCCGCTGACTAAAGAACCATTGTGATTTAATCCGAATGTTTTGCGTCTCTTGTTTTTTCAGTAGTGCCATCTAAGGCCAAGTGTGCGAGTTAGCTACTGATGCGTCACAATGCTTTTTATGAGGTGGACTTCATGAATACATCGCATTCACTCATCCACATATCGTAATTTAGGCCTGGATCAGATAAAGGTCACCTCTGAGCCGGTACCACTAGTGGTATTACTCCCGGCATGGATGACTTTGTTACCACGGCAAATTTATACGTGCGTCAGTCACCACCGCACACGAAAGTCTTCGGCCCACGGGGTTCGAAGTCATAACCCAAGAGATGCGAATCCAACGCCCTACCAACCAGGCTACTGCTATACATAAACAAACCCGATTAACCAAAAAAAGAAATAGATGTATGGATGAAATTTAGCATGTAGTCATGTCACAGTATTTGTAGATATGTGTGAGAGTTTCGTGTAATCCGCCGACAAAGAGACTGTTAGTTTTTCTTTGCATGTGTATATTAATACGACAGCACATCTCTGCAATGAGATAAATGAAAATCCACATCTGGTCTTAACATCAAGAATGTAGATATATCCTAAATTGTCGACCAAATTTAGTTGTTTTTCCGCTAACCTTATCCACGCAATTTAACATACAAACGCAATAATAATAGGCTTGATTAATATAACTGACTAAACATTTGTATTTGATCCTGACTTCAAAAATTGTGGACCTGTATGAATCAAATTGCAGTTAAAATGTATTCAATTCTGACCCAAATCGGATCACAGCAGGTGATATCAATCCCAAAACGTGTACTCTATTACGTACTGCAGTGCTAAACATAAAGCATGCATAGTGAAAATTTCCATGAGGAAATTGTAGGAAGATACGTCCATCTTTATATATAAGAGACATTTTAATTGGTGATGTTCCAGCTTTCAAATCGTATTAAGTGTCGATACTTGTTATCCGAATGTTGGACTTTGTAAAGTTTTCAATATACGGAAAATGTATTGAATAATACGCTATTAAAAATAAATTGGTTGTTTTATCATCATGAATACATATTTAGAGTAATTCTAATGTAATGCGATAGACAATTTGATATTAATTTAAGTTCATTCAGATTCCAATTTAGACTTATTTGGTAATCTACAAGAAATTAGTTTCTATTTATATAATAATGGGATTTGTAATTACTTAAATTCTACGTATTAGAAATACAATCGAAAGTTAAATAATTTTATTATGTATCTGAAAAGGCTAAAGTACTTTTGTTGTATTAGTACATGTATCTTATTTATTTATGTTTTGAAAGTGCTGACGAAAATACCTTTCAATGCGTTGGAAATATTTTAGAATTTACTAATTATCTGAATCCAATCTTCTTCGGTCAAAGTGCAGTAAAGAAGAATTCAGTACTCGTAAAACGGCGATAATCAGATAATGTGCTTAGCATCAGAAAATATTTTATATAGAAATAAATGCAATAACTTTAAATAATAAAAATATTATCCGGAAAAAGTTTAAATTTTTACCTTATGTGTATTAATTATTTACATTGACGTGTAGTTGTTTTATGTTATGTAGTAGCATCGATTATATTTGCAAACTGAAGTAGGCATGGATTATAATTATAATTAAATTAGAATTATGTTAAATGAATTATGAACTATATTTATGCTAGACTGTCTTTCTTCATTGCTTATTTTCAGTTTTTTTTTTGTTATTCTTATTCTGTGGTATCTAAATGAAAGAGGAAGGTGGTGGGGGTCTATGTTTCTGTGATTGGCACTTCCCCACCTCCTCTACATTGATATGGATGCCGATTCCTTAATTCTAACATTTTCATAATTCATTATTTAGAACCATTTTTTCGATCATTTTATGTTCATGTATCAAGTTAAAACATGAGGTCTAACTCTTTTGAATATGCAGATAATTTTTCCTCTTGAGTTTGTCTTATCTTTTTGAGCATCTAAAAATAGAATTATTGTAGTTTGAATTTTCCATCGAAAATTTCAAATTGAACTTATTTTTAATTTTCATTCTATTATTCCATTATGCTGTATAATTAAACAACTAAAAATTTTTTTTGCTTTACATGATAAAAAGTATTTATTGCTGAAAAAATAATAAGTCATATAGTTGACTCTCCGATCCGCCTGAAGGCATACGGATAACAAATACTGAATGAAAACAGCAACATTGGCGGGAATTGTGGTTGAGTCCTAAGGGTCATCATCGGACACGGTACAACCCTTCCTGTAGGAAGGACGTCCGGTCATCGATGGGAGGAGCCAGATCCCCACCTATTTATGTACCCACAAAGGTGGCGAGATTCAAACACCATACTGGAAGCATCTCATCCACCACCTCTGAGGGCATGAAAAAATAATAATAGAAATAAGTATTATATGTCTCAGAAAACAAAATTCCCATGCACTTTGAATTAAAGAAATGCAATTCAATTCCGTTTCAACTGCTATTTTGTCTCTAAAATGCCATTGTTAATCTCCTAAAGCCTTTATTTCTTTTTTGATATGTGCTGATGTGTGGGAGGGGATACAGAATGCTTGAACTGTACGGTACTTATTCTCCTTAACCTTGCAAATCTTGAAGGGAATAACATTATGATTAAAGTACTTGACAAGTATCAAGTATCTTTAAAAATTGGTTTAGTTTTCAGTTTGGTTATATTAACGTCCCGCTGTGAAGCAACACTTGGGCTATTTTGGGATGGACCTCGCAATTTTGAAACACGGTCAGATAACGAGGACGATACCTGAGCTGGCGCTCCTATCTTCACACAAGAGGGAGGACGTTTGCCTGACAGATTGAATGCATAAGAGACCCCTTACACGACGGTTCTTCAGTGGAATCCAGTCCCGAACCTGAAACCCACCGATTGCGAAGCCGAGACCTTACCAACGAGCCACCACTGCTTTTTAAAAACTGGAAATTATAATTTAGCAGGAAATGTGGAATATAATTTAAAAAAATAAAGAGAAAGAAGAACTGGTGATTGTGAATTGATTATTATTATATTTTTTTTTATTACAGGTCCACCACAATTAACTACAAAAAATGCATCACGACAACAAATTGTGAGACCCGGGACGAATATAGTTGTAGAATGCCCTGTACGTAATACAAGGGACATGATATTCGAGTGGTATAAAGACAAAGAAACCATTATGACGTATGGAAGTCACCGTTTGAGAATTTTGAGCAACGGATCTCTTAGAATCAAAGAAACTGTCTACGATGATACTGGCGTGTACAAATGTCGCGCTGTCAATGGTTTTGGAAGTGTGGAATTTAACACAACTCTTCTAGTCATTGGTAAGAATAATTTATTAATATTTTTTTTCAAAAGGTTTATATTTGCTCTTAACCTTTATATAAATTTAAATGAAGTTTGATTCTTTAGTACATTTTTTTACAATTTTTGTAAATATTGGGTTGTTCGGAAAGTCATTTCGTTTTTTTTTGTCAAAATGAAAAGAAATTTTCGTTTAATGAATAAATTATTTATTAAATTATAAAATTGCCATTCTGGTCTAATACCTTTTGCCATTCTGGTCTAATACCTTTTGGTAGTAACATGATTACACGCTCATAAAAGTTTTGGTCTTTGCTGTAAAAAAAACTGATCGAGCTGGTTTTTGGCCTCCTCATTTGAAGGAAAAATTTTGCAAATCAGTTCTGGTACTGATGTACTGTTAACACATCTTCTCCACACATATTGGCTAATTTATTTCTGGCTTGACAGCATTTTTACCTTTTATATAGCAAAAAAGAAAAAAATGACGAAAATGCTGTTTATTGCTCTCCATATTTAAAAGGGCACCATCCAAAAACTACTGTGAAGAATCAGCTGCACTTTTTCGCACTCAAGCCTTGCTATATCAGCTCTTAAAACATAAAATGATTTTGCGGTTTAAGTATGAAATTGGGTGCGAAAAATACAATTAAATCCTCTGTCGGGAAAAAACGAAATTACTTTCCGAACAACCTAATACATTTAACTGGCAATTATTGGGTTTGACCTCCAATCTGATAATAGTGAGTGTGTCCAATTCAATAATGGTGGCTTATGGTGATTAAAGATATTTTATTATTTCATCTATCGTTGCCTTTTTCAATATTTGCTCTATTATCAGGATTTGGTGACTAGCCAATCGGATATGAATATTTTAATATGCAACACAATTGATATAAGACACAGTCGGCCGTATTTTATTTCAGTTTAAAATCTTAAAGGCGGGTTTATACTGTCTGCTACAAACCACCTGTAAAAATCACCCATACGAAGAAATTGTAAGATCACGCATGAGCAGGAATTGTGCAATAACAAGTACTTGTCCCATCTAGATAAGAACTTGCAATTGCCCCGTTCTCTCAACGCATGCGCAATTTTCTTTCTGCGCATGCGTGACTTACTGGAATCTTATTACTGGCCGAGTGTAAACCCACCTTAATCATCGTTTATTATTCATGACTTTCTAAAAAAATAATCTAGATTTCAAAAAATAAATTACCTTAAATGCCTTATCACACGGTGATATTTCGCCAGCACTTTTCCCGTTTCTACCCTCGAAAACCGGTCAAGCAAGTTTCTTAATCGACAACTTTTTCTAACCAGTTCGAAAATGTCGTCGGAAAAATTGTCCGCAAACGAAATTCAACCAATCATGTGAAACTTTGAAGTGACGTCACTTTCGCTGTCGTTTGCTGACGGAAAGTGCCGAAGATATTTTGCCGTATGATAAGGCCTTTAATCTATTTAATTTTAGAAATTTTCTTTTTCTTCTTTTCCTATGATCTATGTGACAGCATTTTTCTTCTGATCAAAAAATAAATGGAATTAAACTGTATATCCAAATATCAGAAAGTCTATTTCATTTCATATACAATAAGTTGTCTGATTTAATGAGAATTAATTCTTTAGTAAAATATACAAACCAATTTTCTAACAACTGTTCTCAAATGAAACTCAGTTTGTAAAGCTTCTTTACATGCTAATAAATTAATATTAATTTCATAATAACCATATTAAATTCCGAAGTATAATATGTTAATTTGCACGAGAATGGCTTCTATATAAACTTTTTCTGAAAATCGAAACATTTTGTTTGTTCATTAATACTGAACATAACTTAGTGACTTTTCAATCTTAATGATTATTTTCTCAAATATTATCGAGACGATTGTATATTTTATTCTAAATTTTAGATTTTCAATAATGATGGAAAAAATTTCCCCAAACAATTTTATTTGCTTACAGACTATGAAAAATTAATTCACTTTAAAAAATTCATTCTTTGAAAACAGAAGAGTATTAATTGGTAAAAACCCTTTTTGTATAACTCTCAGATATCATTTTATTTTATACTAAAGAATGAATTAGATAGGATTAAAACTAAGTCTGTAAATTACAACTTCATTAATCTTTTCTTCTTAAAAAGGATAGCTTCATGGAAGAAATGTTTATTTTAATTAAAGATAAGCTTAACGTTTTAATGTAATGGAACAATTAAATATCACTTTAATGCTAGAAATATTTTATTCTTTAGTAAATCCCATCTGTTTATCTCTTATTCTAATTAAAAACCGAATTTTATTCATTTATTTTTAAAACTTACTTTTGATCCATTACTATACTATTTTGAAGAATTATTATTTTAGAATGAATTAATCTCAAATCATTATTCATTTTTCTTTATTCTAAAAAACTTAAAGTTTATTTTTTTGTACTTTTTAGAGACTTAATCACTTGACTTTTACATTTGTTAAGATATAATTTTATAACTAATTTTTCTCTTATTTCATGATTACTAGAGTTTTAAAATTTTGTACAAATACTTGTTGGCGAAGACAATGAATTTTTTTTTCAGAGTTTAATTATCAGAAAATAGATTGATTTAACTAAATTTTGATTATACCCGATGGTTTCATCTGGTTGTGACTTAGAGAAAAAAAATTCCCAGTATTTCATAATATTTATACTAACGAATTATAAATTAAAAAGTAAAAATCAGAAAATAGTTTGTAATAAAGTATTTCTAATTTTAAATTTGCTTTAAAAAATGTTTTCAGTAAATTTTTTTTCATGCAAAAATCTAAAATCTTGATATCTAATAATAAAATGAAGCTGAATGACAAAATAACAACATGCAGGACAAAAATATCTAATTGGATAAACAATTAATATTCTGGTTCTATAAAAAAATGAGTATTTTAAAGATGTGGCTGTAAATTATTTGCCCGAATAAAACGTAATATAACTCGAGTAAAGGCTCTATCTGTCCTAAAGTATAAATGTTTGAAAATGAGCTTATATGGTTTAGTATAGCCCTGATTTAATATAACACTTAATAAAATGAATATTTTAGAGATGTCTATACATTTGACAAAGTATTCATACCTATGAAAAATGCTTATAAATATTTGAAGGCCGAGCTTTCAACATTTCGGGGTATTAAAAACTTAAGAAATACATCAATTTGAAGAATTTTTTTTTGTATCATATATTGTGACTTTGACATTTCTGATCGCAAAAATAAATTACCTTGGCACAGAATAAAACTAGGTATGATTCGATTATTAAAAATAAAAGGAAGGTTATATCATATTATTCTCTAGCTATTTTTGAAGAAAAATTGTAAATGAGAATTGAATCATTTTTTTGGCTAAGAAATTTATCGCAATTGTTTTTGTTTCAGTTTTAAACTGCAGGTTTCACAAAGCTCAGTTGTTAGAAAAAAATATTTTTTTTACATGGCAGAATTTCACATGGTTTTTTTAAACATGAATATAATTAATAACTTTATTAATACTGAATTTCTGCTTAACACATCTTTGCTTGAGTTTTACTTATTTTATATACTAACTACTTCAACTACTTTATATACTAACTACTACTACTATTTTATATACTAACTACTTCTATTTTATATACTAACTACTTCTAATTTTTTATGTACTAACTACTTCTACAATTTTATATACTAACTACTTCTACTATTTTATATACTAACTACTTCTACTATTTTATATACTAACTACTTCTACTATTTTATATACTAACTACTTCTACTAAAGCACAAAACCTGCCCATCAAATGACAATGCATGGTCATTATGCATCCCTTAATTTTAGAAAACATTGAATCCTCATGCAGGAGGAACTGATTTAGCCTAAAAAAAAGGTAATTTTTTAAACTTCAAACAGGAATATTCTTGCTATTCTTAAATAAGGAGAAGAGACCGAATACACCCATGTCAAGATATATTAATTAGTTACTATAAATTTTTGATAATATACCTGATAATTATTGTTAATCGTTGGTAGTATACTAAGAACAAAGAGTTACTGATTAGTCACTGATAATATTCTCGGGACAAAGAGGTATTAATTAATCATTGATAGTATATCCAGGGCAAAGAGTTATTAATTAATTATTGATAATACACTTATTCATCATGGGTGGGTGGTCACTTTATATTTGAATTAAAGATAGTACAAGACTACAGATAACAGAAATTAAGAAAATTATGATCATGGACTACCATTAGCTATTAAAATAGGGACTTATCTGTATATAAGTATTATTTCAAATCAATATTTTAATACTAACCATTTTCTTATAAGTAAATAACGGTAGAATTTGAAAGAAAATTGTTGAAACTCTAAATTTTCTGGGACTGGAAATTTAGGCCCTTTGCATTCACATTATTTTAAATAAAAAGTAATGGTAGATTTAGTTTCACATTTTTAACTTGAAGTTACTGTTTTAGGTTAATTTTAGTTTTGTGTCTCAGTAAAAATCTATACATTTTCTCTTTGATTGGTGCGTTACGCATGTTTGCCCACAATACCATTTAAATAAGTGCTTAGTGCTTATATATGCCAGGGGTGGTTAGAGGTTAAAACTTTCGTGACGGGGGGGGGGGGGGTATGCAGAAGAATATAGTCTTGGGTACAGAAATTAAAAAAAAACCCAGCTTATTTAGGAATAAGGCAATTGGAATTAAATGTTGCAGCTATAGCCGTATGACTTTATTTTAAATGCAAAATTTGAGCTTATATTTTTTAACTTTAGTTAATTAATTTCCTATTAAATAAAAGAAAGTATAATAGTTCGTATCGTTATTTAACGATGCCATGATTTCTAATAGTTACTACATTCTGGAGATCGCCTGAACTTAGGTCATATAATGCTCTGTATTTAAATTATAAACTATATGCATTGGCCCAGTTTTTCAGTTCCTTTTACAAAAGTGCCTAATGGAGAATTGACTATTCACCAATGATCATTTTGAAGAATTTTTTTTATAAAAAAAACAAGATTGGATATGTAATGTCACAAAGGATGGATTATATCAAAAACATTTATCTTATTTATTTGACTAAATTTTTTGGATCAAAGTTCTTTTAAAATCATAAATTACGTATAGCCCAATCAACTTCTCAAATGTAATCAACCTTACGGCAGTTACAGTCTAAGATTCTCCTCTCTGTATCCTCCCCTTACGTATACTATAATTATAAAATTAATATAATGTAACAGATAGGAATTTTATCTCTTATAGATGTTAAAGTGCTAATGAAATCCATATTATTTTATAATTCATAAAATTCTTATTTTTTATAAAATTATTTATTTGTAATAAGGTTGATAACATCTTCTTACACATCCTACTTGCGGCCTATCTCAAATTAACGACCATAGGCAGCTGCCTAATGGCAAATCTGCCACTTGTGGGATGTAAAATTAATTAGTTGTGACACATAATAAGAATATCTAAAAGTTAAGGATAATTCAAATACCTTAGGGTGATCAACTAACAGCATTCGCACGGAAATTAGGATTATTCTGAAATCAGGTTCTAGTCATAAATACATCGAAATATTCTTTTCATAACAAACTATATATTTTATGGTTGCTTTGTTTCAAATATGGGACATTCTTTCACATTGAAATAAAGAATAAAAAATCGGGGCTTTCTCCGATAGATCTATTTTTAAAAATAAATTCTCTTTATAGACATTATTTTATTTAATTGTAACTTGTAATTTATTTTTAGGACTGTGTTAAATTTCTTGCATTATCTGTGGTTTATTGTTATTTTTTATTGCATTTTCTGTAAACGTAAAGCAACATTCGAACGAATTATGAAATTTCTATATATTTTCTGGAAGTGACTGTAAATACATTTTACATAATCTTCGGAGATTCAAGAATTTCCTTTTTTTTCTATTTTTAAATGAAGAAAGATAACAACTATAAGTAAATGATACAATATTTGTACAGAATTATCTGCCTTTTATCTCGTTCAAGAATAAAGCTTTAATGTCTTAATCTTTTTTCAGGTTCACATTTACTACAGTTTGATTGGGACATGTCTTATTTCTTTTATTCAGGCATTGCCAAATGTTTGAACACATTTAAAAAAAATTGTTCTGACTCTTTCAATATGAAGGATATCAGATGTTAATATTCATAGAATGTAATTCAGAACTTTCTACAAAATAAGTTATCTTGAGAGCACAATGCTGAACGACATCTGCTCATATTATTCATACTTCACGGATTTGTCCAGCTGTCGTTTTGGAATTTGGAAAAATTCATAACTCATGATGGTTTTCACAGAGGCAAGCGATTATTAAACCTGCAGTCTTCTTTTTCACGAGTTTTGCTGAAATATTTGTTTACTAAATTATTAGGTGTTTTTTTATATTTTATATTGAAAGTTAACGAATTATTGGGAAGATCAAGAATAACAAACTAGTTCAAAAATATTCTGAAGAAAATTCCTGAAAAATTATTAATATGCTTAAAAGAAAATTATGTCAGGTTTCTTATTTTATGTCCTCTGACACCAAATAAATGTGCCTTTATTTTGATTAATACAATAGACTAAATCAGTAAACCGGGAACTTTGCCATTCCGTTGGTCGTCTAATTGCATAATAATGAAATATACTGCCGCTCCGTTGGTTTTGATAGAATAATGTATTAAATTATATTAATGCTTCATATTAACGAATTAATTTTAATTCCTAGCTTAGCTTAATTGCTTTAATTAATTAATTTGATCATCAATTAGACAGTTAATTTTCTAAATTAATGGTTTAGAGTGTCATCCCGGTTGATTATTTGTATACTGTAATGTACTTATTTATTAATTCAATGTTTCTATCTTGATAATTTAGGCAAATTAACAAAAGGCTTAGCAGCAAAATTGCACTAAATATTTTAGTCATTTTCCTCATCTGCTTAATTTTGGGAAACATTTAATGGGATTTCATTCCACAAAAAAGTAATAGCATTAACATTTAGTTTGGTAATTTTATTAACTGTTTGTGAAAAATGGCTGAACTTTTCCACAGATATAAGAATTCAACTGAATCTGGATATCTTCGTGTGTAGATTCCGCTTCAAACGTGGCCAATGGTGGCTTGATATTATGCTATTAAAATCACCTTTCTTTTTCTTAAGACACCTACTTACGTTATGCAATCTATTTTTCTATTTTCCGTCTGTTACTATAAAAGTATCTGTAAATTTTGTGCGTAATTTTATGAATTATTCTGAGATAACTCTATACAGGTTAAAATTTCGAATTCACTTCATTGGTATTTTTGCAGAAACACCGTTAATTCTCTTTAATATTTCCAGCATTAAAAATTATAATCTTTTGTATTAAGAGGGTGATTTAAAAGTGTATTATTTTGTTTAACACATTGAAACCTTAATTAGAGGCATAGTTGAATGCAGGTGAACTGGAATAAGAAATATTAATTTTGTTGAATTAAATCCATTGTATTTATTATGAAGTATAGTGTAACGTTCCATTTTTAAATATTTGAATAGATATTATGCTTCCAGTCATTTATGAGATCTTTGTATCGAGTTCCAATTAAAACAAATAACAAAAAATATTCAAAGTAATGTTTTGATTTAAAATAAAAATCTCAGTAAACATCGAAGTCCCTTAAAAAGAAGTAAATTAGCAAATATCTTGAAAAAGTGCAATATCTTCATTTTTGAATAACAAATTCACTTGAATTTTTATTTTTTTATGGAATCATATTGACGATATATTGAAAATTTAGCATAAAGTTACTCCTAGAATTCGGCGTATCTCACTCCATTGTGTTTCAATATCCAATGTATTTCTGAGTCTCTCCAGTGTATTTCTAAAATGTGAAAAAATTTAATCAACTCATTAATTTCCATTAGAACATTATTGCTCATTTTTATGAATTCGCAGTGACGAAATAGATTGAAAATGCGACATTTACTCCCATAACATGACATGTTTCACTCCACAGTATTTCTAAATCAAATCTATTTCTACATATATATACTGTATTTCTAAAAATATGTACAACTTTAATTAATACATTTATTTCCGTTAGAAAATCAGTATTTCTTTACATGGATTCATTGTCATCAGATAGATGGAAAATATACCACGAAGTTAATTTCAGAACTCATTTCATCTCAATCCAATGTATTTCTTTCTGTGAAAATACTCGAAACAGTCTATATAGCTCATGACTTTTAATATATGGGCTGGAAGCAGCCACTGAAAGAAAATATTCCTAATTACTAAATAATATGCCTAATGGTAATTGAAATTTGGTCAAGTAGCATTAGCTATTTGGATAATGATAGTTAACAATTTATATACTTCAAGTAATTGACAGAACTCTGTAATTATGTTAATTAGTTTCAGTTATCGAAATTGAATGCATGATAGCAATTATTTTTGTAACAGTTTTTCAAAGTGTACTGTCATTTTCTTAGAACTTCTATAACTATTCGTTTGAAATTACTTTGTAATCGTAGGGATAATTTCTTCATCAATACAAACGTGCAATAAATGTTGTTTCCCGAGAGAAAAATATAATAATAATGCTTGTTTTGACCGGAAAATTAAATCTTATAATGTTTTATTTTAAATAGAAAATGAAATAAATTGCATTATGTTTTTCTAACCGAAAAGCGAAGTTAACAATTTCATTTCTTGATTTGCCTTTAAATAGGAAATGAAGAAGATTATGAGGAATACAAAACTATTTTTGATCCAGATGATGCCCTGACTGACGAATCCAAAATAAGTATAACAGGTGAGTAAAGTGGATTTCTTTTGAGATGTTAAAAAAAAATTCTAATGTTCCTGTTGAAGTACTGAGATCAAAACTTTCTTTTCTTAAGACATACAAAAAATTATCTTGATTTTCAGTGTCTGTTTTATATTCCGATACGAGAAGATTTAGTTTATATTTTACGGGAAAAAAATCGTTTGGAGTCTTTTTTCTTCGTTCAGTCGAAAACTTTGGGATGGTTTGATATTTTTTTTCGCATAAAATGCGAAACACATGCCTTTGCTCAAACGCTTGAATGATATTTTATGCATTGAAATTTCAGATTTTCTTTCGATCGCTTTGCATTTCTTATTTGTTTCGCACTTTTGTAGGAGCGATTTTCTACATTCTTAGCATTCTTTCTGCAACTAAGATGTTTTCCTTTCATATATTTTTTAAAACTATAATAGATGTCTAAAGTTTCTTATCAAAATGTACCTTGCTGTCGAATTTTTTTTTAATGTTAAGCTACCTATCTTTTGAAAGCTTGATATTTGTTAAAAAGTTTTATTTTTCATGAACTCAAAAATATTTCGCTGAAATATTTTTTTAAGAAAGCTCTAAGAATTTCAAATGTAATTTTTTTCACTGAAAATGGTGCAAAATATATAAAATAAAAAATATTTTTACGCTCTCTTTTTTAAAATGGTTAAAGAAAATCCACTTATTTTGTTGAGAGAAGAAGTAACACTCGAAAATTCTTAAAAAAATTTGGCATTGTAACTCAAAGTTGATAATGATATGAAAGTCATTTGATTGTGTAAACTACATGAAAGAAATTTTCTAAAAAATTAAGATGCATATTTAAAAAAAAAAAAACATTATTTTATTTGCATCCATTTGTAGAAGATTGATCGCACATTGCAAACTTTATGTTGATTAACATAAATTCCCTATCATTATTCTAAACAATACATGCCAAGCAAGCGATTTTTGTGCGTTCTTATTATTATTTCATTCATCTGACATATGAGTAAATGTAATGAGAGAAAATGCGTGTAAGCAAATATAAAACAAAGCTTAAGTGATATTGATGATAAGCTAATAAAAATGTTGTCCAATGCAAATGCGACACAAACGTTTCTTAGTTATATTCTAGAGATAAATGCAAAGCATTATGTGTACTGAAAGTGGTTATGTTAAGTTTTGCAAACAAAACGTTGAAACTTAATAAAACTGCACAATTATTTTTAATTATTTCAATGGTATGTTTTTATTTTTTTTTCATTATCTTCACGTTTCATTTTGATAAAATGAAGTAAAGTTTGTCAAAATTTTAATTTTTACTGCCTAATTAAAACAATAGAGATAAGTTTTCCTTTTAAATTTTGTTGTAGGAGGTTGTGAAACTAAAAGTTCAATATAAATAGGATATAGCTTCGAATTAAATGTAGCAATGGATTATTTTCATTAAAATTTGATCTCTGTATTCATTATTTTAATAATATATCTTTTATTGATAGTCTGTAACCGAATTATTCTAAGAATATTTTGGATTTCTCTGACTGATTTTGTGACATTTAAAGTTCAATAAAGATAGTAATAGCTTCAAAGGAATTTATACCAAGAAATTATTTTCATAATAATTTATGAATATTATTTGTGTAAACACAGATTGACTTAGTGTTGTTGAAATCAATTATTCTAAAAATATTTTTTTATTGTTTCTCTGTAATAGAATTATTCTAGCAATCTTTTCAATTTCATTGAAGAAATTTGTGAAATTTAGACTTTTTAAAAAATAGTTATAACTGGAAATGATACGCTTTTCTTTTTGAACTCGTATTATCTCTCTTTTTAACAATATTTTTTTAGATAATCTGTAACAGGGTTATTCTAAGAACTGTATTCTGTATTCAAATATAAAAATAATTTATAGAAATACTTTTTTATGCTACAAAAATAAGTGAGTACTTTAATAAAAAAAATGTATGACTAGCAAAATAAAATAGAAAATAGCTTTCAGTGTTAATAAAAATGCTATATGCATATTCAGATTATAATCCTATTAAAATATCTCAAAATTGTACTTTATATTTAGAAAATTTCACTTTATATTAACAAAATTTCTGGCTATATATGAATGAAAATATTTAAGCCGTGATTTCCAATAAACTTGAAATTTTTAATCTTGCTTGAAGACATAAAATAGATGAATTATAATTACGTATTTTAATAAATTTTACTATATGATAGAATAAAAATAATGGAATTTTCAATAATGTTACTAAGAGCAATAAAATTTTTATTAAAAAAAATTCTAATGGAATATCCATTATTTAGTAAAATAATAATGAGCTTTTATTCCAGTGTAAGGTAAGAATCTTAATTAGAGAGGTAGTTAGTGGTAGTTACTTGAAAGCAATGAAATATTTTCTTTTACGAAAAAAAAAATCAGGAAATAGTAAGGCATAATATTAATAATAAAGAAAAATATTATCTTTGAAAAGCTGCAGATTTACATATTTTAAAATTATGTGCTTAGTTATAAATTCTAATAGAAACTAATAATTTGTCTCCGGTTTTGTGAATTTTATTTATGCTCTTGGAAAATTGAAAAAGGAAAATTTTTCCCCCCCAAAAAAGCTTTTTCCCCGATAAAAGACATAGTATTAGCATTATAATTTGGAAAGTAAAAATAACTTTCTTTAGATGCATATGATAATTTTCTTGCTTTTTTTTGCCGTCAGAAGTGTTTGCAAAAGATAACTCCTTTTTTTTGTGCCATTTTTCTATTGGCAGAATTTGAAATTGTTTTTCCACTTACTTTCTAATGGGCTAGAACTCTAAATTTGTATTTAATTTCCTACTCATGAAGGCAATGAAATATTTAATGTCTTCTAAATTAAATTAATCGATTAATTGTGTTTCATTTTAAATCAGTAAGAAAGGTACCATCTGATTGTGTATTAGTCAGATATCGATTAAAAATTTTATAATAATTATAAGGATTAATCTTGAAATATACTTTTTACTATACCACAAAAGATAAAAAAAATTCCTTTAATATAAAAGCAAAAATCAACTTAAAATTCTTGAAGTAAATGAAAAAAATATTGTAGCCAGCAACATTACAATAATACTAATGAAAAATGAAGCAATAAATTCATTAAAACTAAAATGTATCGTAATTTTGATTACATTTCCAATATATATATATATATA
>JAPMOQ010047785.1:2969868-3007638 GCA_026543055.1 Argiope trifasciata | reverse complement strand
TGCTTGCGTTTTTTTATACTGTGCCAAGAATTTCTTTTTCATAATTTTTATATATTTCGGCAGATATTTCTTGTATCAAATTCATTATTTATTTTCTTTAGTTTTTCAAATAAAATTGATTTTATATTTATTGATGCCCCGCTATATAATAAATTTGTTTGATTTCAATTCGGAAGAGACGATCTGAACTGTGATTTTAGTCATTTTTCTTGCATTTCTTATGCTTGTGCTAAAATGTAAGTAATCACGTTCTGCAGAATTAAAATCTCTAGAATTTTTAATCGGACATAAGAGCGTTATTAGAAACCAATAACCATTTTATGAATTTCCAATTCGGTATTGAAAAATGTAACAAATGAATATGATTGGTCATCGGAAAATGAACTCAATTGCAATTTGCTGCATAATAGACTAATATAATGCAATAATTGATTTTGGAAATATAAAACGTTAGAAGTTTTTCTCTAATGTGTTATGATAGAAGTTGCGCCTAAAAATATTTTTCAGTTGGATTCTTATTTCAAGTTGCATCTCATTTTACAACGTGGTATATATATATATATATATTTTGTGGAATGTTCTGTTTGCAAGATGTGTAAATCTTAATCTCTTTCCGAATATCATAACTGAATCTGAGTTTTCAGCATTTCCTTTTTCTAAAAAATGAGCTGTATTTTAAACTTTTATATCAGAATTGGGCTTTTATAATGTAACTACCTCTGTAGAAAAACTTCATCTTTACTTTTGTAGAATAAACACTTAACTACACTGTGTAAAACGTAATTTATTTTGGAAACATGAAACGCTGGAATTTTTCTATAATATCTTGTGATAGAATCTTCATTTTAAAATATTTTTTTTTAAAAAAAGTTGAATCTCTATTTATTGGGTAATTATGTCCTGTTTTAGAATGTAGCATCCCTGTTTTTTGTGAAATATGTAGTTTCTGCCTAAATCATAATCTCTGTCCAAATATCACATCTGAATCTGCACATTCAGTATTTTCGTTCAGCAAAGTTTTATTAAATGATCTGTATTTCAAACTATTATATCAGAATCGGGCCTTTATCCTGTAACTGCCTCTGCAAAAGAATTCATTTCTACTTTTGTGAAATAAACAGTTAATTACACTGTGTAAAACAAATTTGGTTTGGGAAGTATTAAGCGTTTTCTATTGGGTTGTTCGGAAAGTCATTTCGTTTTTTTTAGTGAAAATGAAAGACGATTTTCGTATAATGAATAAGCATTTTATTGAATTATGTATTGGCCATTCTGATCCAACACCCTTTGCCATCTTTCTGGTAGTAGCATGATTCCACGCTCATAAAAATTTTGGTCTTTGCTGGCAAAAAACTGATCCAGGTGATTTTTGGCATCTTCATTTGAGGTAAAGGTTTTACCGTCCAAAACATTTTGCAGGGACCGGAACAAATAATAATCCGAAGCCGCCAGATCTGGAGAATATGGTGGATGTGGCAGTGTATCCCATTCAATCAGTAAAAGCGTTTGGCGAGTGACCAAACTTGTAAGAGGTCTCGCATTATCTTGGTGGAACACTACACCTTTTCTGTTGATTTACTCTGGCCTTTTCTGTTGAAGTGCATCGTTCAGTTTGTCCAGCTGATGACAGTAGACTTCGAATTAATTGTTGTGTTATCCTGTAAAAGCTGTAAAAAAACCGATTCCTTTAAAATCCCACCAAACAGACAGCATCACTTTTTTTTTGATGATATTGGCTTTCGAAATGCTTTGAGCCGGTTCATCTTTTCAGCTCCATGATCATTTGCGTTTGACATCGTTATATACAACGCATTTTTCGTCCCCAGTAATGATGCGCTTTGAAAATGAATCATTTTTGTGACATTTGAGGAGCGAATCACAGACATCAACGCGACGACACAAATTTCTCTCCGTAAGAACATGGGGAACCCATATATCGAGCTTCGAGGTTAATCCCAGGCCTTTCAGGTGGTCATAAACAGTTGAATACGATAACTTTAAGATCTCACCGATCTCACATGTTGTTATTCGCCGGTTTGCATCAACTAATGCCTTTATCTTGTCTTTATCAGCTTCAACCGACCTTCCAGAACGTGGTGCATCTTCGACATCAAAATTGCCGGATCAAAATTTTGCAAACCAGTTCTGACACTGGTGTATTGTCAACACATCTTCTCCATACACTTCGGTTAATTTCTTTCTGGCTTGAACTGCATTTTTACCTTTTCTGAAGTAAAAAAGTAAAATATGACGAAAATGCTGCTTATTGCTCTCCATATTTAAAAGGGCACCAACCAAAAACTACTGCGTAGAATTAATAGAACTTTTTCACACACAAGCCTTGCAATATCAGCTCTCAAGACATATAATGGTTATGCGGCTTAAGTGTGAAGTTGGTTTCGAAAAAACGTAATTAAGTCCTCTGACGGGAAAAAACGAAATTACTTTCCGAACAACCCAATATAATATATGAGGCGTTTTCTATAATATATGAGGTATATGAGGCGTTTTCTATAGTACATGAGGTGTTTTCTATAATATGTGAGGCGTTTTCTATAATCTATAATTCTTTTCTTACAATGGAAATGAATGAATTAATGAATAATATAAATGTTTTCTATAATAACTTGTGATAGAAGCTACATCTCAAAATACTTTTTTTATGTTGCATCTTTATTTATTGTTCTTGTTTACGTATCCTTTACACTTGAACACTAATTCAAACCAAGTGCTTATCGGAGAAAGATGATTGCAGTAGTTTCTGAGGGTAAGGAGCCTTGAGGACACGAGGGCAGAAGTCTGATTTTAGCTTATATGAAGATGACGCTCACACATTCGCTTGCATAATCCTTTTTTTACAGGCAGTTTTTCTTTTTATTACCACACGGTGCACAGGGTAAGAACAATCATGCAAGAACCAAGACTCGAACCCGGGAAGTCCAGATCACAGGGAAGACGGTTGTTTATTGCATAACTATGTCTTATCTTAGAACGTAGCATGCCTGCTTTTTGTGGAATGCATATTTAACCTCCCTTTGTAAATCATAAACTATGTCCAAATATAATATCTGGATCTGTTTTTTCAGTGTGCAAAGTTTTATGAAATAATCTATTTATCGAACTATCTTATCGGAATTATAACTTAGCTACTTTTTTACAACATTACATCCCGATTATTGCTTTGTAATAACATATTTGCTTTTCTTTGTAATAACATTAGAAAAACATTGCTATACTTTTCTTTTTGCGCATTTTTTAATTCGTAAACAGCTAAAACTCAAAATATTATTTTGTGATCTTTATTGTATAAATATATCTCATTGCAGAAAGTTGCATCACTTTTTATACTTAACTATCCTATATAAACCACTATTCTAACGCTAAAAATCATTACTAAACTATTCTATTTTCCATTAGATACCGTTTTTTTCCTCCTCTCTGCATTCCTTTCTTTGCCGCCGGAATGCAAGTTCTTTTTGCTAGTGTCAGTTCTGGTACGTGTGAAAGATCTCTTATCTGCTCTTCTATCATCAATTATATTGATTGCGACGCTTCTGATTTCTCTTAAGCTCTTGTTTATTTCCCCTCTTTCTTTTTAAGCTCTACCCATGATTTCATCGACGGCTGCGGAAATAACTTTCACTGTTCGCGGTTTTCCTAATATATAATATTCTCTTTCCATCTTTCGATATAAAGCTTATTTGTAGACAACGTGAAGAAATTATGCTTTTGTTTTGCAGCCGGGAGCTTGCTGCCAGGCAAAATGCAAGTTACTAAATTGCTTTACTGATAAGAGCCGGTCGGTGAGCATCAATGGCTTAGAATAAATAAATCATCGGGGCTGAAAATGTTTGCGTTAAAAAGTGTTTAACATTAACAAGAACAGAGCTTCTTAAACTTTTTTTTTATATGAAACAATTTTCGATGGAAACACGGCTCTTTTCATGTACGAATAACTTTTTTAGAAAAATCCTTAACCATGGGATGTTATTTAAATTTTCGTTATCTATTATTTCCATTTCGTGTTTATTTCCCATCTTTGGTGTAGTAAGAGGGGGAGGGGAGGAACTGCAAAAGGTTTTAAGGAAATTGGAATATAGATAAAGAAGGTAGTAAATTTAATCTGTTTAGGAAATAATGCAATTATTTAACTGTTTATCTTATCAATTTATATATTTTAAATTTTGGAAATTAAAAATAATAATTTTAGATAATTTTTAATTTACTTCATAAATTTGACTATAAATGAATTTTTTGGACAGTTATAAATATTTACTATATTTTTTAATTGCCTTTATTTCATAAACTTGTTTTGTCATTTATTTAGGTAGCGGCAAAAATTTTTGAGCAGACTTAGAGCAGAAATTTTTTGTTTAAAAAAAAATCGGAATACAATATTAGAAATAGAAAAATTAATATATTATTTGAAAGCATTGTTTAACAATTCGAATTTTTCATATTTTTATTCTTTTTAGACTTTTACGAAAATTTTAGATTCGCAGAAAGACTTCACCAATGAATTTAGTTCTCTGCACAAATTTAACATAAATTTTTTCCTCTTTCAGCTGTCGTCATCACATGCTTCATTTTATTCATTTCATTCATTTCCTAATGTTGATGTTGAAGTAAATTGTTCTGACAAAACCGGAATTATAATTTTTTTAAGGAAATGAAAACACATTTAAAGAAATAAGAGTTTTAAGTTAATGCTATTAAAATGCTTCATAAAAAAAGTAAAAGACGCGTATTTTTATTTCTTTTAAATTTTCCCGAAATATATTTCATTTGCTTAAAACATCCACCTATGAATTTATTTTTTTGACAAGTTTGAAATTTTCTTTTCGTATTAAAGTAAAACCAAGTGATTGTCAAAACGAAGTATTCATGCGCTTTAAAGTGAAATTAATGGGGCCAACTTTTCAAAATAAAAGAACCCTCATAAATAAGGCAATCATTTTTCTTTACAAGAATTCCAGAAAAATGCGGCTTGTCAGATTGAGCTTATTAAAGTCGAGACTAGTGACATATTGATCCCTTTAATCTAATTGTAGAACGGATGCTTCGAATACATTTTGGTACTCATTACTTTCTAATGTTAAGAAATTCAAGAGCTTCTTTGCTCTGAAATTCTACGTTTATTAAAAAAAATTGTGGAATATCAATACTCTTTGAAGGGAACTCTTTCATTTATTTTGTATATATATATATATATATATATATATATATATACAAAATATTGTGTTATACGAGAAATATTTATTTTATTTCTGCTTTTCTTTTTGCGTGGGGAATAAATTCAAAAGATGTTTCTTCTGTTATTTTATATTTATATTTTCGCATTGTTATCTACTTTTCAAAAATAATTTTAATCTCGTTAACTAGAAATTTTATCAGAGAACTAATTTTTTTCATGCTTAAAATTCTGTCTTTTAATTGGAATTTTGACCTCATTTCTTTTGTTAAAATGCTGATTAGAATTCCAGGAAAGGTTATTAAAGACTGACCTTATAACTATGAGTTGTTATCAAATGACAAAAATTGCTATCTTCGCTTTTAATTCGATGCATTTTTAAATTAGTGGAGGGTGATATATTTTGCTATTAGGATTTTTTTTAATGAAATAAGAAAACGCTTTCCCCAATTTTTATGACAGTTGTAGATAAGTATCATTGTCAGTTTGATCGCCACTGAGTTTCACCTTTTCTTACAACCTCCTCCCTGTCAATGAATTTGTCCGTAACTCAAGGACGATTTGATAGGATAGGAAAGTTAATAAAACACTGATTCGTTTCAGGGATGAAGGGAGAATAATAGCTTTATAACATATTATCTTTATCCCTTAAAGAAGATGGAACATTCCTACAGGTACAGAATCTATACTACCAATATGAAAAATCATCCGCATTAAGAAGGGAAATTTTCATTAGTATTGCTTCTCTGATTTACCCATAAAAAATTCACATACAGATCTAATTCTTATTGGTACTGCATCTGCACCATTCTTACGAAGGGGAAAAAAAAAACTATTTCTTTCCTACATGTGCAGCATTTGAACAGAACTAGTATAGCAATTGCATCGCATTAGCACAGTATTTTTAGATGACCTCTGATAAAGTAGAGGGATTTTTATCTATTATTACAGTATTTTTTTTTCGTACGAGTACTTAAAATTCATCCTTTAGACGGCATATCATCCTTAAGGAAAATTTAAGATTTTTACTTAAGAAATAGGAAATAAATTTCTATTTAAGATTTTTAGTTTTAAACGGAATCTACTGAGTATGGGATGCGAATTATACATTTAATATTGCTTTTACTATCTTTCCATACAGAATTAATATGATTAATAAAACAAGATTGCGTGCTTGTAAGAACTTCACACGTTCAACAGTTTGGTAAGTGTAAACTGGAGATGATTTCGGAGCATATTAATTTACAATCAGTAGTAAAATACCCTGAATTACGAAAATATGTTATTAATCAGGATTAATGGTTTCAAGAATAAAAAAAAACAAACTATGAACTAACCCTGGAGTGTAGATATTGGAAAGCGCATACAATAATTGTCCCTTAATATAAGACGAAGATATAAAAGTGGGCTAATACTTGGCCATACTAAACTAATTTGTGCAGGTGAATTTTTAAAACTAGAGAATAAATTCTGTACTTTCCTCCCCTTTATTCTTTCTTATTTATTCCCTCTATTCTTTTTATGTAATATTTTTTAAAGAAATCCTCCAGCATTAATTTTTCCCTTTTTAACCTTCCCCTTAGGGGCACCTCTAAATGAGGATGAGATGCTTCTGACATGGTGAATGAGGCACTTACTTCCTTAGGGATGGGTTATGCCGTGACCGGTGATGGTTCTTAGAACTCAACCTCAATTCCCTCTAGTGTTGTGATCAGGGTGGTCCTGTTATTCAGAATTTATTATCCTTATGCTTTAGGGCGAGTCGGAGAGTCAGTGATATGAATTTTTCCCATTTCAACAATTAATACACTATTTGATTGAAATGTATTAAATTTAAATTTATTTCCAACGCTTCCAAACATTTTAACAATGCATAAATGATTTAACATAATAATTAAGGCCTAACCAGAAATGCGAGCATATTTATGACTAGGCACACTAGGCAACTAACTAGGGGTTAACGCGAATAAAGAACAAAGATACATATGTTGTCAATTAAATTTGTAAAAAATACAAATTTATGGATTCTAAAATTTGAAGATTACAATAAATATTCCCACTAAATTATTAAAGCCTACTTTAAATAAAATAAATAACTTTAATTTATTAACAACTGAAAATGAATTATTCATTTAACTAATAATATAATATACCGTTGATAAGTCCTGTGAAATAAAAACTTTTAATGTTGCAATTGTTCTTAGTTTATTATTGCTTTATTAATTATTATAATAGTTAGATGATTTTATTTCTAGCAAAGGAAATAATTAAGTAATAGTTATTGTTAACCTTCAACAACTTAATGCTATATATATAATAAATAAATAAACGGACTTATATATTTTTACAAAATTATTAAAACAATTAAAATTAAATAAAAATATCAACAAGTTTATTCAGTTAAAAGTTCATTAAATGTGAAAATGAGTTTATTAGTTATTAAAAATTGGGACTTTTACAAAATGAACCAATATTTCATATCTCTTAATAAGTGGAATTTGAAATAATATATATCTGTTAATATTTAACGAAGTATTTTCATTAAATAAATCACTAAAATAAATTTTAATTTATAAATAATTTTTATCCATGACTGATAATAAAAATATTCAGAGCTTTCTTTAGCAAAATAGATAGATTTTTAGTCGCAATGAAATGTATTCTAATTTCAGAGCCCGGTCGCAAAGTCAGGGGTAAACCCCTCATTACAGGCTACAACACAACAGTTCAAGAAGGTCAGCGGGCGGTTATGGAATGTGGAGTAGAAAGTGCTTCTCTTCCCCATATTGAGGTATGTGACGCCATCTGTCTTTTTATTTATAAACTAATATATTCCCTACTTAACGCATGCTCCTTAAATTTCATTAGCGGTACTGCGTTAACAAGATTTTAACTAGTGAATAAATTTATAATTAATGCTATTGCAGTAGAATAAATGTGACTGATTGTTTAATAATGGTTTTTATGTACTTTTAATCATAGGTCGTACATTACTAATTAAAAAAAATCTAGTGTTTTTTCTTTCTTTTTTTTGGAGATATCGTTCTTTGTATTTTGATCTAAAATTCAGAAACGCAAAAGGATACAGTAAGTATGATATATTCCAAATTATTCTTGTATAGAATACAAATTTCGAACAGGACCGGATTATCAAATCGGCCAAGTAAGTAACTAGGGGTCCAGCATTTTTTTTCTGGGCCCCAAGTTTTTTTTTTTCTCCTTTATATTATTTTCTAAATAATCTTATTTTGTGTTTTTATTTTATTTGTGAAAGCTATGTTATCGATAATATTAAAATTAAAATGAAATATTGTTTGATTTTAGGAATATTATTCCTAGTACTTTCTTTTAAAGTTTTCAAATTTGTTTACAGATCATTGCGTTCCGAAATTTCGCTGTGGATAAACTTTGTTTTTAAATATTTAAATAAGTTTAGAGATTGTTGAAAACTTTTGAAAGCATTATTAATATTATTTTGCATGCGAAATACTAAAATTAATACTCTTGAAGTTGACTCGAAATGAAACTTTTTCTCTTTAAAAATTTGTTTACAGATCATTGTGGTTCGAATATTTGCTGTGTATAAACTTTATGCTTAAGTATCTAGAATAATTTTAAAAACGCGTTGTAATTTTTGAGAGTTATCTTTTACTTAAAATGATTCTCCTTCCTTTTTTTTTTCATGCAAAATACTGAGAGTAATGTTCTTGAAGGTGACCAAAATTATCTTTTTTCTTTTTGAATTTTCTTGAAATTTTGAATTCTTGAATTTTTGCTACGGATAAACTTTGTATTTAAATTATTCAAAATAAGTTTAAAGAGTGTTGTGATCCTTTAAAACCATCTTTTGTTTAAAATCACTAAATTTTTTTTGCATTCAAAATGCTCAAACTAATACTCATGTAGGTGGTCCGAAGTGAAATATTTTCTTTTTCCAGTTTGTCATATTTATTCCTAAAAAAATGCTCATAAGGATTTTAAATTTAAGTGAATAAAAAATATCTTGTTTCAGAACTTTGCAGGAGAAAAGGGCATCTGTATTTTGCATTGATTACGGATTCATACGGCGTTTGATTACAAGCTCTAATTTTGATATCACTACAGTTATCTTCCAGAAATTAAACTCCTTACATTTTCATTACTAAAACTCTGTAGCAGGATAATGTTATACATGGAAATTTGTTTTATACTCCTTCCTTCGTAAAATGCTTAGAAGGGGGAAAATGTTTTTATCTCATTTTAAACTGATGAAACTAAATAGACCAAAGTTTGGAATAATGCTAATATAATTATAGTTTGCTAAAATTGTAATTATGAAATAAAATGCTATCATAATTTTACTATTGAATGTTAATTATACTATTATAATGAAAAATTTATAAAATGATATTTGTAATTATAAAATAAAGTGCTAGTATATAATAATGAATTACCGAAAAAATGAAGTCATTGAAACGTTTTAATTTCTTTAACCAATACATGTCATTGGTTGCTGGAGATATCGATCCAGCAAGAATGCCATCATTTCGAAATTTTTTTATTGATTATTTCTAATGTAACAATATGCTTCATAAAGAAACGGTTTCTAAAAATAAGCAATTTCCGTCAAAAAGCAATGACATTTAATTAAATTTTTAACCAAATAGTACAAAAAATTGAGTACAAATAATGAAAGGGTTGTATTGTAAAGATATTTTTAAAAATAATAAGGTATAAACTGTACGGAAACTAAAAATCTTGTTAACTATAAGTAAGGTGCATTAATATTTTCACTTTTATTTTCTAGTGATCAATTTTATTTGATGAAAAATTGAGGAAGTTAGAGTAACTCTTTCATTGTTACTGAATAATAATTGAGAATTATATACTGTAACTCTCAATAATCATTTAAGGGACTAATCAGAAGGGTTGGCTTGAAAAGTTTCGAATACTATTCGACCTATAGTTACTAAACAATATTAGCCATTAATTCTTGATGTAAGTTGATCTAATTTCAATTTTAAACGTGAAGGATATTTGATTTAGGTTTATTTCTCACAAGACTCTATTTCTTTTCATGACATACTGAAGAATTTATAGACATGGTAAAAACTAACTCATGAAAGCATCATTTCATTTAATAACAATCTTGTGTCTTACTATGAAGAGAAAATTTAATAAAATAAATATGACAATTAATTTCGAAACAAAAGAGTACAGTTTATTTTTTTTATATGGTTTAAATTTTTTATAAAGAAATTAATATTAAGTGTTAGTATACTTCTAGCACATCATGAGAAAGACATTATTTAAATGTTATTGTGTTGCTATACAAAATATATCGTGTTTGTGTAGAATAGAAAGATAATTGTAGTTTTTACACTCGATCAGTTTTAGGAGTCATTATCTGATGTTTAATCATGCATTTATTATTTATCAGACATTGATGTATAGTATCAGAATTTTTTACTGCCCTTTTTTATTAGAAATATATATATAACTTCAATGCATGTTATCGAGACTGGTGGAATTGCCATTTGCGCAAAAGGAAAATTCCCATTCATTTCTTTGAGAAAAAGAATATACCGATGTTTTTTCTGTTTATCATTGTATATTACTCTTTTTTCTAGAGGCAGAAGATAGTTCTTCCATTAACTCATGAAAGTATCTTCGATAGAAAGACACTAACAAATTATGTGCACCTTTAGTGATAGGGAGATTTCTAGTGTTGAACGAGCACATCTAGATAGTTTCGTTTTCATATTTGGAGAATTATGGAGTTAAATCATTTTTAAATTTTTATGTATAACGAAAGTGCATATGGAATATAAATGAAAAAAGTGAATTAAAAGGAGCTATTATTCCCTTTTTGAACAAAGTAAAAAAACTGGGATATATTTTGTGCATTCAGAATTTTAAGCATGCTTTACACATCAAAAACGTAAGGAACGTCAGAGATATATTTGTTTACGAAGATCCCGGTATCTATGAAAGTATATCAAGTACTAAGCATATTGGTTGTTTACAAATTTTTCTGATATATATACCTGAGAGCTAACTTTAAATAATTTGGAAGATAAAAACAAACAAACTTGCCAATAAAAGAGAGACAATGATATCTATTGCTATAATCATCGATTACGGGTAGATAAAATCTCAAAATATCTTATTAAGACTATGATTCTGGCGGTGAAACAAATAAAGAGTTTTCCTTGTATTTAAGTTTACTGAGAGAAAATATCTGAAATTCTCTTTTACTTAACTTGGAAATTATCGATTTTTTTTTACTCATTCATAGTGAATCTAATCATCATATTTGCATCATCCAAATCTTTAAAGTAATACAAAAGATATCTTTTGGGATATTAGGGGAAATACAGCTTAATTTTTTGTAACGAGAAAGTGAAATCCTATTAGTATAATGGTTCAAAATTTGTATCTGCTCTTGTACGGAGTGTTTTCACTAGTGCACTATCTATACTGCTTTAGAAGAAATATTTATTTACTAACTTTGTTGTAATAGTGCAGCATAGGGAAAAACAGGACAAGATAAAGAGTGATTTAGTTTCTAGCGTTCCTCATAGTATTCTATAATAAGTAACTTAAATTAATAATATTCATATATTGTATCGCATATGTTTAAAGCATGTCATTTCAAGTGGTCTGCATTTTTTGAAAAATATTATGAAGCGCGTATATTTGTGAATTTTTGCTTAAAAATAGATTTAGAAATGTACCTTTAGAAATAAAAATATGGGAAAGATAGGGGCAAGATAAAGAATGATATAATTTGGATTCAAATTACTCAAACATCTACATTTTATAAATGATGCCCATTATAATGTCTCTCCCCATTGCCGCACTTTAAAAATTCGCACAGTGAAGCCACTGACATCATTTTGTTGTTTTTCGATGATTTCCATGTATTTTGTCAGATGTATTACACATTTCAAGCTCTTCAATGTAAGATCCCTCTAACCGGCAAATCATTTGGTTATTTGTTATATATGACTACTATAAAAAATGCAATTAGCAAAATTTCTATTTATTTACATCTAATTTATTAATCTTATTAAAGAAACGAAAGACTTTTTAATGTTTCCAATCTGAACAAAATGATCGAAATGAACTGATTACCTCATCCTCTTACGCCAAGTGATTTTACTGTTATCAGTATCCTCTTTGTATGTATTTGTTTTATTATTTCATGTGATTTTCTACTTGGATTTTCAAATTCGTTCCTCATAGACGTAAATAATATTTCAACTTACATACTTTATAGATAATTTTATCCTTCAAAAGGGAAATAACATTAAATTTAATAAAAATAAGGTTAATAGGAAGTGGAAATTTGTTTCCTGTTAGACAAAAACAGCAACCAAAGAATATCGACACTCATGACGTCATTTGTAACTTTTCTATATCACTTGCATTTTATGATATCCATTGTCACATTCCGTCAAAAAAATTAGGATTAAAAATTGCAAAAGATGTACATGGTAGCACGTGGAATTCTCAGATTTAAAAAAGGAAATTTATATTTAATTATTAGTGGTAAAAACATCTCTATTAAATTAATTAATTATACTAAGTTATATTAAATTGGGGAGAACTGAGTTTTTAAACGCAATAACATCTTCCTTACATGCTTTTTATGAAAAAGTATTTCACAATGACTAATTAATTAACTTTTATATCTTTTATGAATAAAAATGTATTCAACTTTAATTAGAATTGTCATTTATATTAAGAGATTTATTTAAGTGTCATTTTGCCTAGAGGACAAAATCATCGTGTTGTATTATCGGGACAAGACGACACTTTTGCATTCTACAATAGAAAAATAATATTGATTATTTTAAAGTAAAAAATTATCATATTAGGCGCAGTACAAGAAAAAGCCATATTAGTAATGTATGTCAAGCCAAACAATTTACCCAAAAGCTCAATTTATCAAAAAAGATTAACTGTAAACTTCAAATATTTGCCCGGGCCTCTTTTATTTGTTACCTCTTCTAAATAAAGATTGCAAGGAACATTTAATACTATTGAAGTCAATTGGAAAAGAAATTTTATAAAATTATTAACGATAGCATATAAATAACTTTACACAAGATTATTGAAACTATGAGGATACCTATTTATACCATAGGATACCTATTTTTATTTCGTTTTCTGTATTACTTTGACTGAATAGTCAAATAAGAAACAAAATCGGGTTTGAATTTATGTAATTCGCTCTGTGTTCAGATCGACGCATTTAATAAAAACCATCCCGTTATTCTGTTTAGTTTAGTTATATTAACAGCCTTTTGAAAGCAACACTAGGGCTATTTTAGAATGGACCTTGTAATTTTGAACCGTGGTCAGACAACATCTGAACTGGGCCAATCTCTCTCCAAATTTCCACGTCACATCTGCCGAAGGACGTCTAGCATCGACGGAATTGACTTGCACCAGATCCGCTTTCACGGAGGTTCTTATATGGAATCAGGTCTTGAATCTGAAGTTTTCTGATTCTGAAGCCGAGACCTTATCACCAGAATACCCCGCCCCTTCGTAATCCTGACAGAAAAAATTGCGGTGATGGCTTATCAATAAGATTTCTTTTCTTATAAGATTTCTCGATGGAAACTCGATTTTGATAAAGAACAGATGTATATATATATCTGACGTTAACTAGATTTCACATTATGGATCAAATCTCCCAATTATGCTGTATGGAAGTTTAGTGACGGGGTTACCACCTGAGTTGTTTCTCCATCAATTGGCTGCGGTTCAAAATTAGAAAGACCATACCAAAATTTATCTCATGCTTCTCTGAAATGAGAAGTAAATATAAATGAACTAATCCTACTAAAAAAATTTAAAAAGTTCTCTAGATATATTTTGAGTTACAGGGGCATTAAAATGCATGCTTTAAATTGCATTTATTGAAGAAGTAATGCAGTAAAAATATCGTTTATTTAAGAAACGAATAAATGTACAGCAAAGTCTAGAAATTCAAGCGTAGCAGAAATAACGTTCAAATATAAACTCCAGCTGCATTATTAACTTTGTTCCTTCGAATAAATTAATTTTCAGTAGCTCCAATTTATCTTTTAATCAATTTATATATCTTTTACTACTTCACGAATTTCAAAAGACAATGACATAAATACTTATAAGTCTGAAAATAATAATAGTATGCAGGGTATCTTACATCTTTTGAAATCTTTCTACAATCACAAAATCTTATTGAAGTTAAAGTGAATCTTCTTGGACTCAAACTTAATATACACCTTTCTCAAACTTTTCAATAAAATTTTTCTCAACACATATCTTACGAATCCCAGCGAGTCAGATTTAAAGCCTTTTCCCCCTAAAAAGTTTGTTGCGCTGTCAGTATCTTTTAATTTAAAATGTTTTTCATTCAGTGATCATTAATGACTTTGGAACACGTCATATAGTTAATATATTGTCAATCCAGAAAAAAAAAATGTGTTTACATAACTTCAAAATGAGATAATTATCGAACTAAATTAAATTACGCTCAAGGCATGTAACAGGAGTTTTCAAATAAATCGATTCCCTAATTTTAATTACCTCGCTGTTAAGACTTAGTTAATGGCCCATTCATTTTAATAATATAATTCTGATAATTATTACTTCTTTTCAGAAGAATCCTATCAGCTGTCTTTAGCTTCTTTTGCGATCTTCAGAATTATATGCAACATGAAGAAATCTTTTATCTTGTCTTTTATACCGCA
This sequence comes from Argiope trifasciata, assembly GCA_026543055.1. NCBI lineage: Eukaryota > Metazoa > Arthropoda > Arachnida > Araneae > Araneidae > Argiope > Argiope trifasciata. The sequence goes on along the minus strand of JAPMOQ010047785.1, from coordinate 2,992,719 downwards.
GAGTTTGATTAGAAGAGAAAACCTTCGAGCAAGTAATTTTCTACTACACAGAAATTTCTGTGTAGTAGAAAATAATTTTGCCGTGTCTGGCGTTGTTACTGATTAAAATTGTTTTTACTCTTTCGCACCGAATCCTTTACATGTTTTCGGTATTGATTTTGGGGCGGATGTTGAAGTGACATCAGAAAAAGAAGTTTGTCGGCAATCTTGAATATTCTGATTCTCATCGAAATCGTGTACATCATATTCGAAAATTGTTTTTTCTTTCGCCTCACTTTTCAAACATTTGGCCATTTGACTTCGTTAGTGGTAAATTGCGTGATATTATTTCTACCACTAACGCAATCCCTTGGACGTAGAATATTTTAAATTTAAGATGGAGCAGATAATTTTGTAAGTAAATAATCAGAGAACCTAAAGAATATTTTGTTACAGATTGAATTTTACATTATCAGCATTATTAGTATTGCGAAATAAAATAAATAACAAGGTAAAATTTAAGACACTATTATTATGGATAGCAGTCCGCGAGATTTTTAAAACCAATGACTTGATACATTATTTATTATTACCGTCCTGCCTTGGAAGCAATAGTAGGGCCATTTGGAGATACCTCGTAATTTTAATGGTGAAAAGACGACGAGGACGACACCCGAATCGGCATCCCCTTATTCCATCTTACCCCATACGTCAATAGGAGAATGTTTGGCCTCAATGGATTTGATGTGTCCCAGACACGAAGGTTCTTAGGTGCAATCGTGTTTCGAACTTTGAAACGCTTCCGTTCTTAAACAGTAAAGTTTATTTATTTTACTATTTCATTTTTAACTATTAAGTCTTATTTAAGCATATCAATTTACCTTTCTGGACGTCCAGATGACGAGGACGACACCTGAGCTAGCATTCCCCTCTCCAAGCTTTTGCATTAAATCAACATCAGGGCGACTGGCCACAGAGGGATACGGTGGAACTGGGTCTCGATCCTGAAACCCTCTAGGCCCGAAGCCGAAACTTTACCACTAGGCAACTGCAGCTACGCACTTTTTACAAATACTTCCTTATAATTTTGCATAGAAATGCATTGATATGTAACGTTGTGACAAGTACAATGCAATTATCGTAATTAAGAATAGAAGTATCTCCATATAAACGTAAATCACTAATAGTAATTTGTGAATTACAACAGAAATGCTATTAACTTTTAACCAACGTAAATTTTGATAAACGCAGCTTAAAAGCAATAAATATGTTAAAACATTTTTGTGTTAACAAATGAAATGGTGAAAAGGATACTAAAATAAAATTTTTTGAATAGCTGTCCTAAAGAGAAGATGATAGGAAACATACATACGGATGGAAATTCAGGATATTCATCGTATGGATTAGCTTTTCACATGCTGTTCTAAGTAAGAGGATCTACTTGATTGGAACAGAATGCTCTTGGGTGTGCTCCTTTCATGGATTTCATGGGGACCGTTGTTATAGGACCCACTTTGTTCGGGAACTCCTCGCGGAATCTTATGTTGCGAGACAGCTTTAATCTCATGTATTAAATAGTATATACAATAATCTGCTCAGCCAAGATTCTGCTTAGATTCAACATAAGCATCATCCGAATAGTTGCATGCCCGCTAGCAATGTTTTTTAAAATTAGGGCGGGGAGGTGCGTTTTTAATAAAATAAGGTTTCTAGACTAAATAAGGTTAGTAATAGGGCTTCTTAAAAATATCATTGCTGGAGAATTTCAGATCTAAAAATAATTAAATTAAATTTTTGATTTGAATTTAAATTAAAGTGCATTTGCTTTGTTTCATTCTTGTTCTTTTGTTTTAATTTGATGCAGTATTTGAGGCTGAAAATCATTTCAATTAAAAATTTTTTTTTTTATCTCTCTAACTCATCTTATTTCATCTTTTTTTGAAATCTTATTTGCTGATAATTTTCTCTTTTTTCTTTGCATTATCAGTGATCTGCCAGAATTTTTGATATCTTAAGAGAATTCTTGATTTTATATAATTCAAAGTAAAAACTCCAGTATGAAAGATAATTTAAATGAATTTAAATTGATTTTTTTAAATGCTACAATTTTTTTCGCTATTATGTATTAGTTTATTAGAAGGATTTTCAATAGAACATGCATTTTTTCGATGACACATCTTTTTTAGTTTAATTTTTTATTTCTTAATCCAGAAGAATCTGTTTTCAATTCTGTAAATTAAATAAAATTAACTGCGTTACAGTTTTTTTCAGTACATAACTAAAAGAAATATTTAAATACGTAAAACTTAATAATGGTATTTAGAAGGGAAAATCATGTTTTATTTTAATGCTTTTTATTAAACCGTCATTACTGATAATTAATTATAAGTACAATTACTTATATTCTACAAGTCTTTTTATTAAAGATTCAAATCACGTATGTAAGTAAAACATGTTATTGTCTTTCTATTTTTATATGAAAATTTTAGATTCTCAAGAATATATGTACTTAATTGAAGAAATGTTAGTTTAAAAGAAGTGCGTCGCACTCATTGCATTGGCTTTAAAATCCTCGTTAAGAGAAACCAAAAATACTTTTCTAATAATACACCTATTTTTTAGCATTCACATAATACGCTCAAAAAGATTAATATTTTATACTAGTCTTACGCATTTGATTTGTTGTTGCTTCGAAGTCTAGTTTAGTTTAGTTATATTAACGTCCCGTTTAATGCAACACGAGAGCTATTTGTTTTTGCTTCGAAAGCGTATAAAATTGTTTTCGTAAGTAATAATTAATATTGGTTTGAATTTATTTCAAATTTTAAATTTACCGCACTTTAGTTTTAAAATATTTTATTTTTGCAAAAAAAAAAAAAAAAAAAAACATTTATATTGATGCGTTTTATGGTTATTTTAAGATTACGCCATATGACTAGGAGATTCATATTGAATGGGACAAAAAGAATACCATAGAACGAATTCCGTAATAGATTTATTTTGAGGAAACAATTTTATTTTGAAATTACAATTATACCAGTTTTATCTGGCACCAGCGAAAATTCTTCTAGTAACGAAATCGTTGCTAGAAGCCCCTGGGAGAAATTATTTACCAATTGTTAATCCATGCAGTTATCAAAAGAGCGCCACTCATGCAGGAAAAGGCGTTCTGTCATCAATTCATTTTTGTTTATTGTCATTCTAAGACATTTTCACACGACATTTGGTTCACTACGTTGAACGGTCGTTGAAGTATTTTCAAGAGACACGTGTGAGTGATTCCCAAATATAAGCTCTTGTGATTTTTTCTTATGTGATTTTGTTAAGACAAATTATTCTTGCCTCCACTTGCCCAGGACTTAGAACAATTGAAATAAGAGATAAGTATTTATCTCGAATATGGCAGGAACTTAATTACCGTATGAGACATTTAACGTCAACAAAAAGGGTGCACATATAAGAGCTACAGTAACTCGGAATTACAGTGATTTCGCGATAATTTTGTGTTATTAAAATAAATTATTTACTGCCTTCTCAGGTATACATTAATGGTGCCCATTCATTAGGAATAGATCTATATTTACATATAATACTTAGCAAGGCATAGTTCCAATGAAAAATATTTTGGCATTTGGCGATAAACCAACCTTATTTAGCGGAAAAAATAAAAATATAAAAACAATGGAGTATTAGTATCAAACATTTATATTCAATGATTATGAACATTTTCATATTTTTATGAGGAATCTAATCTGCGCTTTATTTGGCATGCAAAATAGATTTTAAAAGACCATTAATGATAAAGTTAATTTAGTCATTAGCTTAATTGATATCTAAAGGCAAGGGCACAGTTTTGTTTGCGATTGTAAAAACAGGCTCGATCAGCATTAATGTGATTTTAACATCTGAATTAATGTCTATTTATTTGCGATTGATTTGTTAATGTAATCAGCAGTATTATTTAAGAATTATCGCTAATTTGCAGCATCATTATATTAGCGCATATTTTTTTCCACTCTTAGTAATCGTTAAATGCTTTTTTGAAATTACTTTTGATCTTATTTAATTGGAAGAAGAAGAAGAAAACAACACTCAGCAATATGTCAATTTAGAATTAACTGTTTAGTGTATGGATTATTTTGATGACTTCCATCATTATTTTAATTATGGTCAGATGCCGATTTTGCCATTTAAGCGGGAAGTACACTTTCCTGACATCTGCTGTACATCAAAGCAAGGACACTTAACTCTCATTCAGAGTTCACATTCACATCACGATCAAATATTCTGACAAAGGATCTCCTGTGATATTGGGACAACTAAGATTAGTTTACTAAGCGAAATTATCATCAGCCAATCAATATGTCTTGAAATTAATTGAAGAGCCTAATTTAGTTGACATATAAATGCACAAATTGTAAATTAGAAATGTAACATGCGTTTGAAATTTAATCTGATGACTTTTTGTATCCGTGTATTATAAATTATTTAGGAATGACTGTGTCTTTGTCTACGTTTTAAAGAAAATTCGAATTTAAAGAGAACATATCAATGTTTTTCCATGAGTATAAGCAAATTAGGCTGTTAAAACAAATAGTTTATCTCTGTAACGGCATTTAACATTTCTTTTTCTGCTTAAGAGATTCATTTTTTAAAAATTTTGCTTAAACGATTCTTTAAATGAATAACATTAATGAGTTAGTTAGTAGTTCATAATGGCTAAAATAAGAAGTCAAAAGTGCTTTAAAAGAAAGAGGATTGATCATAGGGACATCGATCGCAATTATAGGAATTTTAGAGTACAAGAAAATGAATCAGATAAAAAGCACAGGTAAAGAATACAAGAAAAACAAATTAAAAATTTCCCATTTTTTATTTATGTCTATTTACCTATCATTACTTTACATAGACTAATGCAATTGGTATGTCCATTTTTTGTGCAGATATTAATATTTGTTTCGTTTCTATATAATTTAAAATCCATATCAACACCTTTCGTATTTATGACTGAATACTATGACAAGAAAACCAAAATCATATTGAGAATTGTTATTTTTACTAAGTACTCTTCGAGCAGTTACGATTATTGTTCTTTTTGGAACTGCTTTCATTTGTTTTTTCACTTGTTCCCAACCTCCCCCCTCCGTTCTGGAATTTTTACCACCGGTATCTGACATTTTTATGACAATAAGTTCCCTCTATTCTTTATTTAAATTTTAACTTCTTAGCAATGGTTGCAATTCAAGATTGGTTACAACTAATGCCAAACAATAATTATTATAAAACTATTATTATTATACCACTGGGAGGCAATTAGTCGGATTAAGTTATAGTAAAACAATACCTGATCTGGGATGTAAGTGAGGGAGGTTACATATAAAGGGCACTGAAAATGTCCATAATGAATGCCTTCGTAGTTAATGAAGACATTTAGAGTTATTTTTAGTCAATAATGCTATCGTTTATGTAGTAACTTTTTAACTTATATTGTTCGTGCCACGGTTCATTTGTTTTATGTTATATTTTGGCATCAGGTTGATAAGTTTTCTCAGATGGGCTTAGTAAAATTAAATATTTTTAATATGGGGCAGAAAGCAATCCAATATTATTTATCGTTTTTGTCTATATAGCCGCAACGCACATAATAGCATAAATAAAAAATGTGGATATAAGTCGCAAAATTTAATCAGTTCATTACAAAACTTAGATATAAGTCGCCTCTGTAGGATATAAGTCACAAACGTGACTTATATCCTTATAAAAGTGGCTATCTTTTTCTTTCTTTTTTTGTAGTGAACTGATTAAATTTTGAGTTGGCACATTTAGTAGGAATTTTCTTACATATAAAATTTTGAAAAGTGTTTGCTATGTTTCAACTTTATAGCAACACTGGCTTTAAATTTCGAGTAGTTCTAATTCTTTTAAACTTAATATTCAAGAACATTTTACCAGTAGTAATTAGATAGATAGAAAAAGATCTAAAATGAACAAAATACGCGTTATTTGTTGTAATTTTAGATTAAGAAAATGAAAGATTGGTTATCGAATTTCTTACAGTTATTATTTGTTACTTTTTTGATTTTGTTTAAAATTAAATTTTGCCAAATTAGAGCACTGTAAAAATTGTCTTTCAGACGTATAATATTATCCTGATTTAAATTTTTTATCACCTAATGAAAGAGAAATAGAAGAGAAAACTATTAAAGTTTTATTTTGTCTGTAAAAACCGTGCGCGAAACACGCATTGTTTATACATTTTATAATATAATTTGGATCATCTTCTAACTTTCTGCTTTCAAAGCCCTATTTGTCATATTTTCCTAATTATCTTCTTAAACAGTATTTAAGCTCTTAATGCTCCTAAATAAGGGTTTCCTGAAAAATATTTTATTAAAATCTTAAAAAGCAATTAATTAAATTAATTCATTAACTAACAACATTTTTCTATTAATAGGCTTATACGTTTGCATAAGCTTCAAGGAAACACTGATTATATTAAGTAATTTTGTTTAATTATAGTTTCTTAGGTTTATACTAATTATTTTCTTTTTAATATATTATTTTAGATTTGTGATATAAAATATACGACATACTATAAAGAGTGATAATAATCAAGCTAGAAAATGTTAAAATAAAAGAGGAATTTTATGATTCATGCATTTATAGTTTGTAAAGATTATATAATTATATGTCTACAGATTCATTAATGATGTTCCTTTTTCTCTTGTAATCTCTCTTTCATCATGAATATCCCTGATACTTTTCTTTCAATGAAGTGCTATAAATCTTTATCATGAAAATTTCCTGTCGGATTCGTTTCATTAAAAAGGCAAACTATTAGTAAAAATTGAATAAAGGTTATGGACAACAAATTGATATTGACAACCTGCAAATCATATGATTAAAACGGTGGCAACTTTTAACCAAATATTTATTATAACCAATAATTAACCAATAATTTATTCCAAGATACAAATAAATCGATTAAGAATTTTTAAATCATATCCATTGGAATTATGCAACAGGGTCATATTAAAATAACATTAAAAGCATTACACAATACCATTGACGCTGTTGTGTTCGGCTTTGCAAGACTCACATCTCAACTTTTATATAAAATTTCAAGGAATATTTTGTTATAAATTTATTTTATATTATTATATCATACTTTCATAGTTTTGGGTATAAATAGCAATTCAGTCCTTTACAATGATATTTCAACTCATTAAATATTTTATCCTAATCAAGATTTAAAATATTTCGAAACCGGAGGTCTAGAAAAAGCCAACTTACAGAAACGATGATTAAACTTATTAAATCTCGCTTTAACATTCAAGTTATGTACTCTTTCACCCATGTATGCAAGCTTTGCATGCTAAAATTCTCAGTTGTTTGGTGTTGAACTGCATTTATTTTTTGTACACGTACTACATATTGTACAAAAATCAATTTTGTAGCAGTCTGAGCATAGACCATTAAAAGCACTCGAAAGAGATAAACATCATTATTATATGTAGAAGAAAGATTCAGCCAAAACTTTTTAAAAAATTAAAAAAAAACCTTAATAATAGAATGTAAAAGCATTTTTGAACATCTGGATGTACAGAGATGGCATTATGGGAGCGTGCACTCTGCAATATCGTAAAAAAAAAAAGAAAAGAAAAAGAAACCCACTTTATTTATGGTCGTGACACAGAAGCATAAAAACGCGACAACTAGATAAATCTCATTATTATAAGAAGAAAACATAAACCCAACTAAACTTCTTTCAGAAATGTATAAAAATTTATGATGGAAATGCTAAAATATTCTTTAGGGTAGTTGTATAAGTGCCAGTCTACCATGAGCATTCTCTTTATACTCCTGATTCATTTCGTTTTTGAAATTCTCATTCTCGTGCAAGTGTAGAATGAATGACAAAATCTAATTCGTCATATTGCGTTTTTGGTTTTCTTTATCGATTTTATGATGGAATGTTTCTTGTTTATTCTATAGCAATATGAAATCAGTATGAAAAATTGACAGCCATTTCTTTAGAATCCGAGAAAAGATCTTTCGGAAATATCTCAAAACTCAGTGATACTATAACGCGATAAATCTGCCGTTTTTCCTTTGAGGATTGAATCCATATTTTAGTAGATTTTATTTTTGCTTTGAAAGCAAAAAACGCTTAAAAAATTTTTTTGTGAAGAAATTCTTTTCTATATATATAAAAATGGTATACATAATTTATTTTGCGTATACCTTTCAATGACGAATTTAATAAACTTTACAATTTGTTCTCACATTTTATTTGTTTTCATTTCTCTTCAAAAGGAAACTGTTAAATTTCCAAGTTAGCTCCGAAACAAATACAACATTATACTACAAGGATTTAATAATTCAGAACTTATTTTAAAAATTAGCTATCCGTATTGATTAATTAAGAAAAGATTAATTATTGCATATGGGGCTAATTATCGTATCAATTATATGAAAAAGATTGGTATAAGAATTTTATTACCTAAACTAAGTTAAAATTATAAAATAAAATAGCTGCTTTAAAATCTTTTGAAGATAAATTTTCTTTGTTATCTTCCATTTTATCGATAAATATAAAATACATTCCTTATCATTTGAAAGGAATAAAGGAAAAAGGAACCATTAAAAAATTAAATACTTTATGTGATTTAATTTCCTAGATTAACTGATTATTTTGAAACTAAGAAATAAACAAACAATGACCGTGGACACATGAAACTCCTTATTTTGAACGTTTATCCGATGACGTCTGAGCTGGAATCCATTGCTCAAGCTTTTAAAAGATAGAAATTTTGCCCATAACTGTAGATTTACCGCGCACCAAATCCTCATAAATATGAATATTTAAGTATATCTGGTCTCGAATTTATTAATCTTAACACTCTTTTATACATTGTAAGGAAACTTGATGATAATAATAGTAATAATAATCAAAGGACATTGGGTCAGTTTAATGAGCCAATTAAATTTATTATGCCTAATTTTTATCTTAAATCGAAGGTTTGAAACAATAAATGTTTCCTTACTAATTTTTAAATAACTTGAAATAACCTACTTCGAAACTTGTGAATATTTTAATCATGAAGATCCTTAATTATTATATTAATTCTTATTGCCAGCGTTATTAGCTTGTTAGCGTTTACTTTAAAATGCTGCGTAGTTTTAAGCACAGTAGAGTTAAAATTTAAGAGAGACACGGATTCTTTCTGAAGCGAATAATTGAAACAGCGAAGCACAATACATTTTACAGCCTCCTGGTATGCATAATACATTCTTTGTTTAAGACTCCTCTAATGCTTCTTAATTTTACTTCTGATTTGCAAGTGTGAGTCTGACACTATTATTATGTTAACCGGTTTGGTAAATGATATCACTTTGCACTTGGGGGATAGCATAAAAGATGTTCGCCGTGATAAATAAACTCTTATCAGCATCCATAAAATGCATTATTTAGTGAGCTGGGGGACCTGGATACCAGCTGCTAGATACGCTATTTTAATTTTCCAGCCAAACCGTGGATAATACATGAACTACCATTCTTAACCACTTCTATTCCAACGGTTTGCTTGGTGCGCTGAGATATAATGCCTTTTGAATTTTCATTGAATACAATTATTAATTTCTGATTATAAAAAGAATCTCTAATAGTGTCTACATTGTTATTGATGATTTTTAAAAATCAATTTTATGTCTTTTTTGAGTATAATAATAGCAGTTTCTGTGTAAAATATTTGGCAAACGTCTGTTTTCAAAATTTTTGTTCTTCTCCAAAAATAAATAATAAAAAAATATTATAAAATTAAACAATAAGAAATTCAAAAATTAAATAATTATAGGTGGAAAAAAATTAGATTTTTTCTTTTGATGTATAAGATTTAAGCTTTTCTTCTCTCTTCTTCTGTGCTTTAAAGAACTGTTTACGAGAAACGTTTCTATTTTTGTCAAAAAACACTGATTTTACTGCACAAATTTTTTTGCTTTCGAAGAAGAAAGATTTAGTGGTAATACACTAAATTATTTGAATGTAAATATTTTAAATTTATTTAAAATTAAATTAAGCGAGATAAGTTAAGGTTCCAAAATTAAATAATGATAGTTGAAAACAAATTAGATTTTTTTCTTTTGATGTATAATAATTAAGCTCTCATTTCTCCTTTTTTAAAAGAACTGCTTACGAGAAATTTTTTTATTTTTGTCAATAAACCCCGATTTTATTTCACGCTTTTTTGCTTTCGAAGAAAAAAGATACTATGGTAATACACAAAATCAAGTAAATGTATATATTTTATGTTTAATTAAAATTAAATTAAGCGAGATTAGTTAAGAGTTCCACACTTATTTCATATTAATAGATATGCGTAATATAATTTATGTCTGGTTCTTTTGGCCGAAAACATACCTTCACTAATAAACTAGAAATGAAATAATTAATTAGGGGCTCAAAAAGTGATTTTAATTGTTTACATGTTTTAAAATTTGTTCCAAAACTGATGACAGACGTTAAAATTAGTCAATATTCTGCCATTTAAAAATAAACTCTCAAAAAGTAAATAAAAAAATTAATTAATCCCCTATTTGAGGAAATTTACATGGTTGCCAGTTGTAGACAAAAAATCGCAATTTCACCAATTATGAAAAAGATAATATATTATATTTGTTAATTAATAAAAATCAAACAATCTGAAAATCTAATCTTATCTAAATATCTTAGCATATTTCCGATTCGATGTTCTTCAAATTGATTCATAATAAACGCAACCGAAAGACTAGACATCTTGGCACATTTCGAGCTGCACTTTCTTTAGCTCAAAGCACTTAAAACTGAAATTTCATCTACTTCTATTGCAACAAATCTATAAACCTTGCAAGTTTAAGGATTTTTTAAACTGTACAAGCATGTTTTGATTGATATTCATGTTCACCGTATTCAGATGGCAGTAGAATTTCTTTTAAATTGAAGAATACTTGAGAAACTAGAATATTCCCTGTATGAAGAAACATAGCAGTTTTTGAGAGACTGCTCAAACGGCTTCGTACTTTTCCTTTTAAATTCGTTGAATGATTTTGATATTTCTCTTTACTAATTGTGACTTTCTTTTAGTTTCACTCTCGTTGTAATGATAGTATTCGTTTGCACTAACTATGATTTTTACTTTCGTCATGATGTTGATGTTCAATCTGCTCCGAACTGAAACCCGTTTATATTTCCTCTTTCGTTTATGGAGCTGATAATTATTTCTTTGTTCTGTTTCTTGTTTTTAGTTTCTTATTCCTTGCATGATTTTGGTGTTCGTCTGCACTTACTGAAAAAGTACTCGCTGTCGGGTATATCTTGTAATAAAGCAATTTTGCATTCTTCTTAGTACTTCAAGTATTAATGCTTTTTTAACAGTTTCAAACTTTAAATTGGGATTTTACCATGCCTGCGCTCTTCAAAGTATGCACAGAGAAAGTCAAGCACTGCTAAAACTGCATAATATCATGTCAACATTAGAAAATATTGTAAAAAAGAACTCTTTATCTAATTTTTTGTTCCGGATAGTTCCTTAGGCTGATCCAATGTATAATCTTTATTGTTCATGTTTATTTATTTATTATTTTATTTTATTTATTATTTTTCCATTTATTTACTTATTTTTCTTATTCATTTATTTATCGTTTACCCTTTGCTTTAATGTTTTTAAATCTTACTTTTATTTTTCTGTCTTCAAAGTTAAACTATCTGTTTTTAATAATTTTTTTATTTACTAATTATGTTTCAATTATACTTTTATTGTGGAACATTATGTAGGCTCTTCTACTTGAACCATATAAGCCTCCTTCACTTTTTCTATTTAAGGCAGCCTGTTTTCTTTTTTAGAGCTGCCTTTAGCTTCTTTTGCATTTAGTACTCTTGCATATTAAAGCTATTTTTGAATACCGAGTTTTTTTATAGCTATTTAAATTTTATTTTTTAAAACTTTAAATTATGAGCTTTCCAATGGTATAACACTCCTTTCAGCATACACATAAATATCATCAGAATATGATGTTGGTATTTCTTTGTACTAAAAGTGACTTGTTTCTAGTCTCGAATTCATCATATTGTTTTGATATTCCTTTGGACTAAAAGTGACTTGTTTCAAGTCTCACCTTTGTCGTATTATGCTGGTTTTTGTTTACTACGAAATGAGGCTTCTTTACATTCTCACGTATGTTGTTGGTATTCTAACTAATTAGTTGTTAATTGATTTGTTTTCATTGTTTATAAATGGTATTTTTTTTTGAAAAAACAAACAAACTTGTAGGGCTTTTATTCTCTACCAATCTAATGCTATTTTTCACAACTAAAAGCATTTTCTAATAGTATTATCGACATCTTGATTTCCATTCGTGTTAACAAAGTATGATTGAGCTATATTTTCTTATAATCATTATTCCTCCAACAACTGTTAGTTAAAATTTTTTTAGTGCCACTGCGTTGTATTTTTTTTAAAAAAATTTTTCATCTGGATTTTAAAATTCACTTTGCGAATGCGTTAATTTTTTTTAATAGTTAGTATGAAGGAATCGTCGGATTTTCCTAACCATACCTAATGGGAAAAGTATATTACTTACAGCTGAATTAAGTATTCTGTGAGAGACTCTAAAATAAACATGCTAAAACTTATTTTCTGTTTGACTTTTTTAAGTCTAGAAGCTCTTAAAACAAGAAAGTATCAAATTGCTTATTATTGTAAGCTAAGCAGCTACGATTAACAATTTTTTACATCGAAAAGGTAAAGGTTTAATTGAAGTAAAAACGCGTTTCTTTAATGAATTTCTCTTCAAAACTTTTATTTCGAGAATAGCTACTTACTTATGGTTGTTAAGCTCATTCCTGAATTGCATTTAAATTCCATTAAAAGCTTTTAATTGAACAAACTGTCAGGTTTTCATTCACTAGGTTATAGTTAATGCCTTTTTTGCACTAACTTCTCTATTTTTTTAAGAGTTTTGCCAGAGAATGAAATTAAACGTTACTTTGAGCTGAGTTCTAAGAATGTTTTTCTTCTTGTCCTGTGAAGAATGAATAAGAAAATAATTCCTTTGATTTTTAATCTGAGCTTTTCTAAATATTCTTCTTATAATAACGAATAATTAGAAATCTAAGCATTATCAAATTTCAAATAAATTTTATTTCTGAAACAAAATAAAAAAATCTACAAATCATTTCTGAATCAAACTAAAAAAAATACAACTGTATTTAGGGAATACTAATGCTGCTATTAATAAAACACACATGAATTTAACCAAATTAGTAAAAATATCAAGCCAATACAACAAACAAAATTAATATAGAATCAGAAAATAAATTAAGAATTCCACCCTCATGCTGAGATTCATATAAGGGATTTTTCTGTGAGGGGTCTGACTTTCGTCTTAAATTATTGACCCCTCATGACCCAAAAATCTCCTAAATTGAGACTCTAGAGATAAATCAGTTTTTACAGAAATAAAACAATAAATTATAACTTCCAATTTAAGTGAAAATTACTGTTACATAATATAAACTTTAAAAGAACACTCACAACCAAAAATCATTAAAACAAAAAAGCAAGAGCATATCTGTACCCGGTAAATCTACAAAAATGCATCAAGCCAAGCTTCCATAGCTGCCCTTGCGTAAAGCGTTTCGTTATTGTAAGTAATAAATAATTGGTGGACCTCAGCGCCATCTATTGAGTTAGTTAACATGTACCAGAAAGTCTATTTTTAGTTGTAGATGACAAACCTTCTCTTATTAAAACTTCTATATAGCAAAAGTTTCTGGGAAATTTATTAGAAGTTAAGTTTTTATTGAGATTATTTTTGCTTCAGTATAAGAAATTTTGTTATTATAATATCTTTTAATCTTATTAAATTGTGAGAAAATTACATTTTTGAAAATTTTCGACTTTAAATTAGAATGTTCTAATAATGACGTCACTTTTTCATCATTATAATTATTGGGTCGTTCGGAAAGTAATTTCGTTTTTTCCTGACAAAGGATTTAATTGCATTTTTCGCACCCAATTTCATACTTAAACCGCAAAATCATTTTATGTTTTAAGAGCTGATATAGCAAGGCTTGAGTGTGAAAAAGTGCAGCTGATTCTTCGCAGTAGTTTTTGGATGGTGCCCTTTTAAATATGGAGAGCAATAAACAGCATTTTCGTCATTTTTTTCTTTTTTGCTATAAAAGGTAAAAATGCTGTTCAAGCCAGAAATAAATTAGCCAATATGTGTGGAGAAGATGTGTTAACAGTACATTAGTACCAGAACTGATTTGCAAAATTTTTCCTTCAAATGAGGAGGCCAAAAACCAGCTCGATCAGTTTTTTTTACAGCAAAGACCAAAACTTTTATGAGCGTGTAATCATGTTACTACCAAAAATATGGCAAAAGGTATTAGACCAGAATGGCAATTTTATAATTTAATAAATAATTTATTCATTAAACGAAAATTTCTTTTCATTTTGACAAAAAAAATACGAAATTACTTTCCGAACAACCCAATATAATTTCTGTAGATAGCAATATAAATAAAAGGGAGAACCCTGCATTAAAGAACTTAACTATATACTATATAGATCACTTTCTATTAACTTATCAAAGTTCAAATTCATTCAAAGCATAAACTTAAACATTTTTTTTAAAATTTTGTTTTAAAACCAAGCTTAAGATAACTGTGACGTAAAACTTCTTCCCTAATTTGTTTTTCTTTTTTTTTTCAGGAAAATAATTAGAAAATTGATGGGAAATTTATTTAAAGTACTACTTAATTAATGTAATTTTTCAAAATATAAAAAAAAATGTGCATACAAATTTTCTTTCGATTTTATTACATCACTTGGTAAAGACATTAACGGCATAAAATTAAAATTTCAAAAATGATACTCTGACCTCAAACTCTAGTTATTGAATTATACCCAATAAAACATTTTCACGAATTCGGAAACATATACAAGCATTTTTGAAAAATAATAATAATAGAAGGAAACAATTTAATACAATTCATAATTGCCCTTAAATGAGGGTGCTGGAATGTAATAAGGAGTATTGTGGTATGTTTCAAAAGAATGTAAACGGCATAGTATGCAAAATTCAAAGCTGAATTTTAAAAACAGAATGCTTATTGAAAAAAAATGAAAACTTATTGCAAATTAAGCTTTCTGTAATTTATTTTGAGCATTTTTTTATTAGATATTTCACATTTTCTCTTGTAAAATGGAAAAAGCAACACAAGCGCAGATCATTGAAATCTCTCTCTCTCTCTATATATAAAGATTTCGATAGCAGAATGACAATTTAGGAAGCACCTTATACATTTTTCAAAAGATATATTTAATGGATAATGAATATGCAAGAATAAAATGTAGAAAATATTTTAGACTTTTGCTAACTTTCCGAGTTATTGTCCTTAAGATTTTTTGAGAATGATGCGCAGTGATTTACTTTAACAGTTCAAATTTCGCAACAAATGTAATTATACTTTTTATATTCACAGATAGCTTTTTATTACAAGTCATATTTAAATTTATTAATGGCAAAACAAGGATTGAACATTTCTGAATAAAAATTGTTTTTATAACCTTATCATATCTATTATAATACCGACACATTTTTTTAAAAAAAATGATGTTTCGCGAAGTGCAAATTCAGCTGACTAAATTCTGCGATTTATCAAATATTCTCAACGAAGGTTAAATTATGTTGTTGTTATTTATGGCACTTGCCATGGACAAGTCTTGTGACGAAGCCAACGATTTAAGATGTGCTATGGTAAGGGTAAAGGCTTCTGAGGGTGAGTCCCGAAGGGTAGAGCTCTGACTTCTAGCTCATAGGAAAATGACACTCTAACATTCACTTGAAAAACTCCTTTTTTCAGGGAGGTTCTTTCACTCCGCACAGATAGAACACAGGGTAAAGAATAATCATGTCCAAACCAGCACTCAAACTCGGAAAGCCCAGATAACGGGGAGGACTCGCTACCCCCAGGCCAGATACCGGCACAAATGCCATTATTTCTTTTATATGCGAATATTTTAGAATACTGCAAGTTTAGTGTTTACTGCGCTTGGAAGAGTAGTCTAAATTGGAAACTTTTATTTCTACACTTGGGACTCGGTGGTCTGGTGTTATGTTCTTGGCTGTGGAACTGAAGGGTTTTAAATTTTTGAGGGGATGTTAACATAACAAAGCAAAACAAAACTAAAATATATTTAAATAAAAATCAGTGAATCGAAGAATTGTCATGTAAGTGGTTATGGTGCACTTTAAATTCGTCAGGATCGAATGTTCACCCGCTGGCCTGGTGTGGAATTTTGGAGAGGGTGAATCAGCTTTGATGTCTTCCTCGTCATCTGACCACGGTTCTAAATTATGATGTCAGTTCCAAAACACTCCTAGTTTTGTCATAAAAAGCTGATGTTAATATAACAAACAAAAACTAAACTAAAACATATTTAAATTAAAATCAGTGAGTATGGAGTCATAATTGTAGATAAACTGTAAAATGTCTATACACCATTCAAACCATCACTAAATCTTTAAATGCTTCAAATACTATTCAAACCCGTATTTTTTAAGTGCTAAAGTGTGTTTTAAAAAGGGCTTCTGACTAATATAAGAAATATTTTTACATCATAACATAGAATTCAATACTAAAAATTATTTTTGGTAAAACAAAAAAGTAAATAAATACTAAACCAGTGAAGAAATATATGACCAATAAAATTAATTTGTTTGGAAGCGTTCCAACTCCTGGTTAACTTTTGATCATTAGTAGACTATTCGAAATACGAGTAACTGTAATTCTATAATGTTTTTTTTTCTCCATGTCCGAAAGGTTTTATTTATTTATTTAATTATTTTTTTTTATTGTGCTTATCTGCTATTTTGTATTTTTATGCATTTTCTAAGAGCAGAATACTTTGCTGATGAAATTTTAACGTATGTAACATAATGTAATAATAGTTTTGATTTGAAGACTCAATTTTGTTTCACTTAGCTAATTTAATTCTATCACTAGTCTGCTTATAACGATCCAGTTACACATTGTAAACGTTATATGACTAATCTATCCCAAGTATATATCCAGAAGATAAAATTAATGAGATCTCGTTTTTTCGCAAATAAAATTTGTTTGATAAGAAACATTTAACCGTAAGTAGTTTACATGAATAAATAATGACATTGGAATTGCAAGTGAATTGTTTAACATTATCGTAGCAAAGAACGATTTTAGTTACAGGAATCGATTAATTGCTGGCAAAATATAATTTAACATTGATTTACTTGAATATGAAATTATATGCCATTTATTCTTTAGTTATTTATTGATATATGCCCTAATAAAACTATCATTGAACCAATTTATATCTATTGTTTAGTTTTAAATGCTATGTTTATTGTCAATTTGCCTATAAAAATTAAACCTATTTTTCGAATGTTGTTCATGTTGTTGATTAATGTAGAAAAATTAAATATTTAGTTAAATGTTCTGAACATTTTTTGTAATATTTTTATCAATGGGTTTCATTTTTATTGTTAACGTACACTCACCCTGCACAGATATTAAACGTTATTGTTTTTGTAATACCTTAATATCCTTTTATCATATGCTTTTCTGTAACAATAAGTTGATTTAATATTAATGTAATACCACATTTCTGTTACAAGAATTAAATAACAGGTGCTGTTGCATTCACTTGGTTTTCGTCATTGAAACTGTGTAATCCGTAATATTGAATGGTTGCAGCTGTTCGAATCATGCAGAATCTTATAGTCTTTGTATCACTAAATAATAAATACATTCATAATTAGTAGGAAACTTTAAACGTTCCCCTTTTTATAATTTGTGATCTTTTAAAATGAAATATGGAAGAACAATTAAATTTATTTCGCTTTCAAATCATTCTGATTAATTGAAGACTTTCCAAATGTGTCTTTCAATTAAAATATTTTAAATAGTTAACGTTAATTGGCGATAAATGGGATTTCACTATTTTATCAATTATTCTTGCTGAAATATCATTCTTATAAATAAGGATGGTAATTAAATTATGCTGAAATAATTTTAAAATGGTTGAAATCATTGAATCATGGATAATGATATTTCACCATTCATGATTCAATGGATTGAAGAATGAATTTAATATTTTCTAATATCTAATTACTATTTATTTGTAACTAGTATGTAAAAGATGCGTAAATTATTGGATTTCAGCGCTATCATCTTCTCTTTTGGTACTCTTCGAATATGAATGATAACAAGGAAATATTCAAATAATTCAATTAAATTAAGGATATACATGTGCGTTTTTTGTACACATGTACAAAATACTCATTTTCTGGCATACAATTATATAAATCAAAATGAAGACGACTGATACATCCTCCAGATACTTTGATTAAAATTTTGATGACTATGCGAATAGATTCACAACAGTTATTGAACTTATTTCGTAATAGATTACGAATGCACCATGTAGCAAGAAATCCATAACGTAGAAAATAACTGAGCACCAACAGACTTTCTTTTAGTGCAAGAGCTCTCGATGGGTTAAACAAAAATACCTCGCAGCTGATATTGTCACGTACGGTAAATACTACTATGGCGAAGACACGTCATAAAACTGACCTCTGTGCACCTGTAAACAGAATGCCATTAAGGCCCTGACGAGTTAACGGGTGGGATCTAAGAATTGCGTGATGACAGACGAGTCTGTTTTGATAAGTTAAAAGATGAACATGAATCAAAGTTTTCCAGACATGGTTGTATTTCGTTCCTCCGTAAAACGTTTTCTTCATACCCTAACAGTACACATATACTGCATCATATTTTATGATATAAAGTAATATTTGCAATATTGTATAACATTAAGTAATGTTATATAATATAATACAATATTGTTTACACAATTTTGCTACAGGTTTGACTAGCTGGGTAATGAAAACAGGAGAAATCTGAGCCGAATTCAGCATAATTATTTTTATTACGATTTTATTATTATTGTGTGATTCGCTTTCTGTTTAAAATATTCTAATTCTTAGGAAATACATTTGCATTCAGCAAAGCATGCAAGGAAATACATTTGTTCGAGGTAATCCGTCAACTTGTTAGAGTCATATTACGTCCACCTATGAATATTGTATTATAAACAAGGAATCAAACAATCATGACTTCAAACATCTTTGATTACGATATTATTCTCCTCCTGGCTTGCAAATGGAATAAACTGTGTTTCAATTAAATAGTGGTAATTCAAATGGTCGTAGTCAATGTATTATTTAAAACGTGAATAATTAGAGGATAAAGCAGGTATTGTACAAATGAATGATTTTTTTAGCCAAATAAATTTATGCTTTCAAAAGCTTCTACATTCCATGGGAGGAAGAAAATTTACCAATTATAAATAAAGATGAAAGGTTCCGCGTTCAATATTATTTTTTTATTAATATCTCATTTTTACGCTGTGACTCGCTCTCTTTTTAAGAATTTCTCACTCTCAGTAAACGCATTTGCAGTCAGCTAACCATACAAAAATGTCTGAGGTTATCCGTCAAATCGTTTGAGTTACACTGTAGGTTCACCTATCAATCTTGTGCAATAGACAAAGCACCAAGCAATCATGATTTCATACATTTTCAATTGCGACATTCATACATCCCTATACAATTAAGAACATTCTCCTTCATACATCTTCGATTGCTACATTGTTCTCCTTGTTTCAATTATGACTTTATTCTCATGTTTGCAGTATATGGAATGAACTGTGTTGATTCTAAATAGTTGGTAAGTTAAATGTTCGTCGTCAATGCATTATTTAAAACATGAGTTATTAGTGAATAAAGCAGGCATTATAGAAATGAAAGATTTATCACTCAAATATATTTGTCCATTCAAAAGCTTCAATATTAGATGGGAAGTCATTCAGGATGGAAAAATTATCAGTTATAAATGATGATGAAAGGCTCCGAGTTCAATACAGTTATTTTTATTACTATCTTACTATTACTCTTTGACTCGCTCTCTGTTTAAAAATTTATCGCTCTCAGTAAATACATTTGTATTCAATAAAAATTTTTGAGGTTACCCGCCAACTCGTTAGAAACATACTATAGTTCTACCAATCAACCTTGTGTAATAGACAAGGAACAAAACAATCATGACTTTACACATCTTCTATTGCGACATTATTCGCTTCCTCGGCTGCATATGGAATGAACAGTAATGTATTGAATTGAAATAGTCGGTAAATCAAATGTTGGTATTCAGTGCATTATTTAAATGCATTAGTAAATGCATTTGCATTCAACAGCGTATACAAAAATGTCTGAGGCTCGCCTATCAATCTTGTACCAAATTGTCATGACTTGACACATCTTCAATGACGACATTATTTTCCTCCTGACTTGCGCATGCAATGAACTTCGTTGAAACTAAATAGCTGGTGAATCAAATTTTGGTAGTCAACGCATTATTTAAAATATGAATAATTAGCGAATAAAACAGGCATTATACAAATGAAGAATTTATCAACCGAATAAATTTATGCATTCAAAAGCTTCCGTATTTCACGGGAGGGCGGACATTTACCGGTAATAAATGACGATGAAAGGTGGAAATGACATGCCACATAATCAACGTCATTTTCTTCCTACAATTATCTCATATATAATACTACGAAAAATTTAAAAGCCTGTAACGAAGAAAACAAATTCGTCTCCATCATTTAAAATGAGATAAATGATTTATGCTTTTCCTCCGAACTTTTCAAGTTCAACCTCTTATTCGATCACCATCCAGTCGTTATCACCGCTCTCTCGACTGTTGATAACAGGTTTGAGGAGTGTGAATCCTAGTCCTATTAACAATTTCCTCCACCACGCGCCCTTTTGGAAGAGTAGCCGAGTTAATTGGATTAAGCGAGCCGTAAATTAATTTCCCGAATCTGGGAGAGAATATTTTTCGCGTAAAAGCTACAAGCTTGAGTTATCAGCATTTTCAGGCTTTAGTGTTGAGAGCTGAAGCATATACCAACAGAGAGACAGTTCTTTTTTTTTTTTATGTTTTTTATATAATATGCAGAGTATTTTTTTTCCTTTGCAGTAAATATTATAATTCAGCACCTATTAAGTCGTATTAATGTTTTCTGCTTTTAAATAATCAGATTACACAGTTGAATAATTTTCTTTCATAATCAAATGCTGAGTCCTCATGTGCAGTTGTTTTGTTGTTGGACTTTTCTCATCGTTGTGTTGGTAAAAATTTCTTTGGCGGATAATGATTTTTATGAAGAATAGAAAGTATTAATAATGTGGATGAAGAAGTATTTAATGGTTCTAGATGAGAGTCAACCGCTTTTAAAATTGATTAATTGATATTATTAGGGCTGTATTTGATCCTGACACCTTTTCCACGCCCATAAAATAATAAAAAGGCCAATTTTATTTTAAATAAGCTTCCTGCTTTATCATTCATAACCTTTTGAAAGGAAGAACACTGTGTGTTGTGTAAATTTGGAGAGTGGGTTCCATCCCAGGTTTTAACTTCGTCATCTGACCCCAGCTCAAAATTATGAGGGTCGTCTCAATATAGCTCTGGCGTTGCTTTAAAATGGTACATTAATATAACTGAACTGAACTGATCTGCAAAGAGGAAAACAGAAAAAATGTTTGCATATTATATTTTTATTCTGAACAAAACATCAAAAGTGATAGTGTCAAATCTGCGGCCAATAGCGAAAAACTGTAAAATGTGTTATCCTTTTTAGCTTGAAAGCTTTCTATGAGGCAGCAATTCCATTTGGCTTTAATTCTTATAGCCCATTATTAAAGTAGTCGATCGAATGAATATATGTTGGAACAAAGTTATCTGTGCTATGGATTTGTTTGATGAATGAGAATTTTCTTAGTTTCCACCAAGACACCATTTCTAAAATAGAGAAATAGCGTCCTGGGGGCTTCGAGAAAAGAGGACACGTATTCCCTCTCAGGTGCAACCATATATTTGAACAAACTCGGTTGGAGACTACATAAATCCTTGGTATGTAATTTGGGATAAGAGCGGAAGATCACTGTTGAAAATTATCGAGTCTGTTCCAAAATACTATTGTAGTTTTATACTGGAAATTTAATCCATCTTAACTACCTTCTAAAATTTTTATTAGTTTTCCCTGCATAATATGTTTTTACTGAATATTTCTTATGAATGATTTCGTGGAGTTTTCGTTGTGGTCTCCTTTCCAAATTGGCTTAAAATTTGTTTTTAATTGGAGATTTACTTCTATTATATGTAATTATTATCAGAAGAGCGAAATCTGAGTATGTGTTGCTTGCAGATGAGAAAAAAGAGGCAATAGCTACAACCGTTAAATATTTTGCTAGGTAATTATGCAGTTAATAGAAATGTATTTGTATACACTTAGAAATGTTTTTAATTATTAAAAGAAGGCAAACATGAGTAAGAAATTGTATAGGATATTCGAAAAAACTTTTTTTATGATATCAATAATTTTCTGTTTTTCTTCGCATGAGTTTTTGCTGTTAGATGAGCCATCCTATGATAAACATTAAGCTCGGTTATCTACCAACTTTACAAACCTTTTATAAAACTCTGTGTATGTAAAAAATAATTAACGAGGGTATTTAGATTATACATATTATGGAAAGCAAAAACAAACAATCGACCACCAGAAAATTGAAGTTTTGGTGTTTTTTGATATAGAATTATTAGAGTCTTGAGGTAAAGGATAAGTAAGTAGCTCTTCCATTACACCCACTCTTCCATTCCATCACACACACACACACACACACACACACACACACACACACACACACACACAC
>JAPMOQ010047785.1:2922990-2969858 GCA_026543055.1 Argiope trifasciata | reverse complement strand
CACACACACACACACACACACACACACACACACACACACACACACACGCACGCACGCACGCACGCACGCACACACACACACATCTGGAGTGTCTATGAATAAAAACTGAACGATCTTGAATCATTAGCAGTTATTTTTTCTTACCATTGAAAAATATCACTCTTTAAGTTGATCAAGTGTTTTTGAAAAAGTTTTACGACTAGTGGTGCACAGTTTCTAAGTTATATTAATATTGGTTATTGGTTCTAAATAGCTTACACAATTTTTGGAATTTCTAAAGCATGCATAGTAAAACCTTTAAAACAATTTATCTCTCTAACAATTTATCTTTATCTTATCTTTATTTCCTGAAGTGTAATTTATTACACCTATCCCCCGATTTACACGGCACTCGGTTTACACGATTTCACTTTTACACGGTTTTTAAATTTGCACCGACCCGGAACGAGAAGATCCGGGATAGTTGACGAACGTGGTGACGAATCTTGGTGCGCTAAAAGGCATCGCGTCATTCAACTTTTCAGACGCGCCAGCCGAGGGCAGATAGGCAAACCGGAGGCTCGCCCCGACAGTTTCTCGTGAGTCTCTCGCCAGTCTTTCTCCGAGTCTTGTCCAAGAAATCGAATTAAATTCCTGTAGTAAATCCGTATTACTATGCCAAAAGGAATTACAAAAAAAAAAAAAAAATGAAAAGAAAAGTTATATCTTTAGAAAGCAAAATAAAAATTTTAGATCGTCTACATAATGGAGAAAGAGTAATAGATGTTACTAAATTTTATTCTATGAACGAAGCCACAATAAGGACAATAAGAAAAAATGAAGACTCCATGAAATGAAGACTGAAAAATGAAGACTCCTCCGTGTAAATCGAAGAACGATTTCGATTTACACGGTTTTCTAAGGAACCTATCTTCAGTGTAAATCGGGGGATAGGTGTATTTTGGTACTGTGAAAAATAAAGATTTAGGAAAGTTTTTTTTATAAGAAAATAGTTATCATAAAACTGTTTGATTTCTTTACAAACAGCGATGTTGTTTCCTATGAATGTGGGCCACAAAGCATTAGAATAATACGAAAAAGAAGGGGGAAGGAATCAGTTGAAGAAGCGAAGCAACAAACGTCATACTAAAGCTATGTGTGCAAAGATTTTCCTAAAGCTGAAAATTTTTTAAACCAATTATTTCCATTTATTCCTTTTTGTCATTGAAGTTACTTTAATATTCACGATAGCAACCCTATTCTAACTTAGAAAAGATAAGAATTTTGACTCGAGCGAAAGTTAAGCGATAAAAATTTAATTAAATACAGAGTTCCTATTCGCCCAAAGATTATTCGAGCGGAAATCTTTTTAAATCATTATAGATGATTCATTTTCGAAGTTATTGCTCAATGTATGATTTAAAAGTAAAATCGCATTAGAAGATTCTAGTTTTTACCTGAAGAATATGTATTAAGAAATATTTTTATTAATTAAATATCTTTTTTTATGCCGTTTTATAAAGAAAAAGATGAAGCTTTTATCTATCTAGTAATAATAATAATATTAATGGAAAACATAATTTTTTACGGAGCTGCTTTAATTTTTCTTTGACTTTTAAGACTAGAAAAAAAATGATTTCAATAATAATAGACTGAGAAAAAAATGATTTCAATAAAAATTTATGAATTAGGATTTATTTTAGCGGATAAATATATTTTTCAAACAATTGATTGTCTAACTTCAGGTCTTTTAATCCCACATTGTATTATTATTTCCACTAATCCTGAAATTAAATTTTTTCGAGCTAATGTTTTTTTAAGTCGCTAATAAGATAAGTATTCGAAAATAAAAAAAGTGTAGTGAATAAGAAGTGATGTTAGATATTATAGTTTTAAACAAATTCAAAAATTGAAGATTTCGAACGACATTTGTTTCTTTGGATTTCTTTTTGCATTGATTTAATATATATTTTTAGGAATAAAACTTTAAATATTATAAGTGCTGTCTTTATATATTTTTTTAATTATTTCTTGCATTTAAGGATCTAAACGACTGACGTATGTTTCTTATTTCTTTAATAATCCCTAACTAAGCGCTTGTTTCTGTTGTTTAGTTTGAATTTGAATTCTAACAAAGTAAGAAATCGGGGAAAGAGGGATGCAGTAGATTCTGAGGGTAAGTATCCCTGAATACCCGAGGGTAGAAATCTGACTCTAGCTCATATAAAGATGATACTCACTTCTAGCCTCTTTTTTACTGGCGGGAACTTTCACACCCCTCACAGATAGAACACAGGATAGAGAACAACAATGCTCCAACCAGGATATGAAGTTGGGGAAACAAGATCATCGGTAAGACACGCTATCCCTAGGCCAGACCCCGAAGGAGCATCTCGTAATTAGGGATGAGATGCTTCCGGCATGGTGGTTGGATCCCCCTAGCTCGGTGGGCGCATAAAAGGAGGGAGGTTTGACTCCTCCTATCTATTACGAGACATACTTCCTTCAGGGAGGGTTGTACCATAGCCGGTAATGGCCTTTAAGCCTCAACCACAATTCCCATCAGTGTTTCTGAAGCGGTATGGTTTACCACTATTTAATGGAGATAGA
This sequence comes from Argiope trifasciata, assembly GCA_026543055.1. Classification (NCBI taxonomy): domain Eukaryota; kingdom Metazoa; phylum Arthropoda; class Arachnida; order Araneae; family Araneidae; genus Argiope; species Argiope trifasciata. The sequence goes on along the minus strand of JAPMOQ010047785.1, from coordinate 2,967,269 downwards.
GTTAAGGAAGGACCTGAAGATTATCAATAAAGATTTCAGTACAGTACTGATGGTACCAGGTAATCTCAAAACCCTGGAGGATATGATGTTAAAGATTGATAGTTCCATTACAACTGTTTGAGAGAGTGCAGATGGGGAGAAAGATAGCTATTTACTACCACGAAATGAATGTTAGCTTGACTGTTCGGTAAATGTAAGGTTGGACAATACTTATTCAGCAGCCGACCACAGCAAATCCTGTCGATACTGCTACGTTCAGTGGTGGTGGGGTGGTCGGCTGTATGCAAGAAGAAGTGTTTCTGAAGCGGCGGTCCGGTCATTCAGTATTTATTTCCAAGTGCCTTCGGGCGAAACGGAGTGTCACTAATATGACTTACCCCCATGCCAAGACCCCACCACAAAGGGATTTGATACACAATGAAGGCACTACATTGCCTCTCAATATTAATGTTGGTCAGTTTAATCAAAAATTAGCTTCTTTGTTTATTTTTATATAATATCTGTAGTAGTACTTAGATTATATGAGCTTAATTGGGACTGTAACCTTTTGGATATTGAAAATACGTTTAATAAGTGTTAAATTTCAAATTGTTACATCTTTAATTTTTATGTAGTACCTACAATAATGCTTCGATCATCCGAGCGAATTGTGATAAATATCTTGTCAAATAATCAAAAACTTGGTTAATAGAAACTAAATTTAAATCACATTTCATTTTCTTTCTTGAAAGTTTTCTAAAATTCCTTAATTCAAATTATAAAAATAAATTCACCGTTAATAGCATATATTAACATTTTAACAAACGTTTTTATTAGTTATCAGTCCTTTTACGGGCATTTTTGAAATATTAATTAGTTTTGATAAGATTAAGTGCGAATGTTGCTAATTTTCACTATTTTTCACTGTACAAAAGATTTCAGGTTTTCAAAAATTCTTTTGAATTTTTTTGTTGCATCCTTTGGATCCTTATTACTCTTTAAAAGGGCGTTTAGACGAAGCTTTGATCTCCACCCTACAACTTGAAACTTTTCGACACATCTACAATACTATTATTTTTCACGAAAGAGGAATGAAATTTGCTTACATCATTGTTGAAATGCTTTTGAATGGAAATGTTTTTCTTTCCTAAATACATGAATAATAAAAAAATACCACCTGCCTATCATGTATTTTTCATGTCATGGGATTTATGTATTACGTGACATTATTTGACTTTTTTTCTGATTTGGCACCTATTTCTGAAAAACATGACAGCTTAACTAAAATAATAAAATACATAGATTAATTTTTGAGTACTGACCCGGTCAATAGACATCTCAAATGATAGAGGCCCTGATAATTGAAAGCACCATTTTGGGGTAGTTCTGACCTCTTAACTAATCCATCCGACATCGAGCCTTGCATATCCTGACATGGTTCCTCCATTTCGATTGGTCAAATTAACATCCCGTTTTGAGGCCACGCCTATTGGTTGGATAAGGACAACCTGTTATAGAAATCTACTATGATATGATAGAGAGATATTTGTCCTATTATTGAAGGATAGAATGATCGAATATTTTTATGTTAATCATGTTACCTTATGGTACTATTAATGCATGCTTCTCGTAATTTATCATCACAAACCTATGTTATGGGATTTGCATGCAAATTATTAGCCTATCACTTCTCGTATGACTATAATCAGTAGTCGTTGTCTAAATTTGAGTCACATTCAGGTCTAGCTATCGCACATTAAATTTCGAATTAATCTGACAAATAGATTTTTAGTAGGGGATTTTATACCAATTAAACTTATATTAAAAATATTTAATCTTAAATCGTTAATACATTTTAATTAAGAATATTATCTGCAAACTAAATAGATATTTAATTTCATTATTTTAAATTTATTTTTCAACGTTAAAAATTTCTTATATAATAAACTTTCAATTTTTCATGTATTTTGATTGTGCAACATTAATAATTCTTAAAATGGTCGAAAAAAATCAAGAAAATTAATGTCATATAAGTTTCCAATATTTTTATTAACATTAAGGAACTTATGCATACAATTAGATTCAATAAAAAATAAATTTTTGTACGTAAAACTTGTTAATTTACTTTTTAATGAAACATCAGTCCACTGTTACTGTTTTTTAATGTTTAAACATTTTTATATGTGATTAAAGATTTTTGACAACATTTTTGGTTAGTCAATTATGGATAATTCAGAAATTATTGTACTTCTTTTCATGGGTTTATATGACTTTTTTAGAACAAATATTGTCTGTTATATTTGTTGAGATTCGCTAATTTGAATAATTTTTTTATTTAAATAAATAATATAATATTAATTGAGTTGTAATGAATATCTTAAAATGTTATAGTTTTCTAAATATCTCTTACATTTTTTCTCTAGTGTACTGCGAAATTCTTTTAGGGATTTTTTTACATTATTCATATCCCTTTTTATATATTTTCGTTTAATTATTATGGATAATTGAGGAGTTATTGTTCTTTTTTCATGGGTTTGTACAACTTTTACAGAAAAAATTTCTTCTTCAATTTGTTGAGATTTGTTTATATAGATAATTTTTTTTATTTAAAAAATAATAATATTATATGAATTGAACTGAGCTGAAAATCGTTAAAATGCTACAGTTTTAGGTGTTTTTATTTTCTGAATTTTTCTGTGGTGTACAGTGAAATTTTTGTAATTTCCAGTTTTGATATCTACTAAATTTTTCTCTGGTGTACAGTGAAGTTGTTGTCGATATTTTGTTTTACTTTATTCATATCCATTTTCATATATTTTGATGTTAGAGACCAAAAGGTTATGATGCTTCTCTGGTTTACAATGAAATTCTTAACAAGATTTTTTTTAAAACTTTATTTATATCCGTGTTTATGTACTTTGATGCTCTTGCCCAAAGCATTGGTGAAAGACTTCGCAATATTTATAGTTAGGATTTAAGTTAGGTTAACTAATTTTAGAACGTATCTCGTCATTCTTGTTTGTTCTATGCCGAGATGAAAATCTAATTTTCGAGGTTAAGCCAAGAAGAATGAAGTTAAACGCTTAACGAACGGTGCCAAGCACTTATGCCTATGAATATAGTTCTGAGAGTGATTTTCTATGAATAAAAAGTTTCATCGTTTAAAAGCTTCTCATAACTCTTCTACAGATTTTAATTTAACACTGCTTTTCTGATTTAAAAAATGATCAGCTTATTATTTACAAAGGAATGCATGGAAATAGTTCAGGATTATAAATTTGAAAAAATTTTATAGTTAATTTTTCAGAATCATTCAGTAATTAAAATTATTAATTCTAAAAAATTATACTAAGCTGCTTTAGTTTAGTTTATTTTTAAATGGAATTTACCTCTTTATAATACGCATGTGTTTAAATGAAGAAAAATAAAATTCACTGATTGTTAAACTTAGAATTGGAATATAAGTTAATTTTCCTTCTTTTCGCATATAAAATGTTTGTGAAAATAAATTTGAAGTTTACAATTTATAATAGAATATTTTGTGAACTATGGTCAGAGGAAATTAAAATATTTAAATATATTGTAATGTCTTGATCATGACCGATCAAATAAGAAACTAGAATTTCAGGCAATTATTTACAGTTATGGTTATGACAGTTTATGTTATTTACAGTTTATATTATTACAGACAATTATTTACAGTTTTTTTACAATCATATATTACATAAGAAATGACATTTAAAAGACATCCGACGTGCTTCATCCTCAATTATATACATTTTAAAAAGGATTGGTTTTTTTACCTTATATAAGAATTGTTCGTTCTCTTTTAATGCATCAAATTTATATAACAGTTTATTTCTTTCTTTTAAATATAGAATAGAATATTTATGACATTGTGCAGAGATTTGATTAACCTTTTAAAATGTGACTATGCGTCTTTTTTTTTGTTTTGAACCATATGTTTGCATATATGTTGTGGTTGGCGCTGCATAATCAGAAACGGCTTTAGCGCCAATAAAGTCCATCAAATTCAAACAAAGCAGTTATTCTTATTTTAATAATATCTTAATAAAAATAAATAATCAACTCATATAATATAATATGAGTTACAACCATATAATATAAAATTAGAAAGTGATATTGTCGAACGAATATTAAATGAAGTGAATAAGGTCAAGAAGCGGATAAAATGGAATAACAGTAAGGGAGATAAATAGAAAATTATTGGAGTGGTGTCAAATTTTTATATTCTCTGTTATTCAAATATGGGCTGCTAAGCTCTGTTAATCAAAGAACTAATAACAGAAATTGATTATATGACTTATCTTTATAGATGTTCTCAATAAGTTTCTAAAAACTGCATATTATCAGTAATTGAAATACAATAATTCATAACTGGAACACTATTTCATAAAGTGTATGCTAAAATCAAGTAATAGTAATAACTAAAATTTGTCATCAATATTCACTCATCTTTACACATAACCCTTGATTATGGATCCTCAGGATTTTGTGTTTTCAGGACTCTTAACAATTCCTTAAAATAAAAAATTCATCCTTTTCTCAGCCTATTTAATTTACAAAGGAAATAATTGTGAAATATGAAGATTTAACCGTATAATATTCAAATACAAATATATTTTTCCAATATTTTCATATAATTTTTTTAATTAAAAAATCATAAGGTAATATAAATTGAATAAATTTTCAATCCTGAAATTCAGTATTTTAAGGCACTTAAATATTTGTCAAAATTTACCCAAAATCAAGAACTTAAAAATTAGTCATAATTCACAAAAGTAATATTAACTTCTAGAAGAATGTTCAGTTTTAAAGTTATAAGTACTTTTGTCAAAATTTGCAGTAAAAAATATTTTTTTAAAATAGGTTATTAAAAAGATTTGAAACTTGAAGAAAAAATCTGATTAAAATTAAAGTAAAATGTTTTTTTTTGTAAATAATATGTCTAAAAAACTAAAGTGATAAATAATTTAAAATTTAAAAGTAAAAATTAATGATAAAAAATTCTGAATTTAATAAAAATTACGAAAGAATACTAAAAACTCCATATAAAATGTACAAAAGCATTCTAGCTAGAACAAAAAATAAAAATTCACGATAAAAATAAAAATGCTGCAAAAATATTATCATACAGTAGTAGAGTAAGAACAGACGAAACAACTAAAAACACCATTACGATGTCGACTAAAGTTTTGTACAGCGACATTTAGTTTATACGAACAAATTACAGCAATTTAAAAGTAACAAATGGGTTTTATTTTTAATTAATTAGATAATCTAATGTCGGTAAGACCACAACCCCCCCCTCCCGCAAAATACACAAAAGCATAGCAGCTAGAATAAAAAAACGGAGATTCCAGATAAAAAGATAAATGCTGTAAAATTATTACCATGTAATAAGAGTGAGATCAGTAGAAACAGCTGAAAACAACATTACGACATCGACTAAAGTTTTGCAAATTGACATTAAGTGAATACGAACAAATTATAGTTATTGAAAAGTAACAAATGGGAGTTTACTTTTAATTGCATAAGATGATCTAATGTCGGTTAGAAAAGGTGGGCGATTTTCCACTCATAAGCACTTCAAAAGGAGAACTCCGCCTGGAGTACTTCAATTCTCAATAGACATTACTGTTCCTTTAAATAAACATCCACACCATTTTGTGTTAAAATTGACTTTGAATGAAGTTCCATGCTATAACGTTGACGGTTTAATTAATATTTGGGATATCTGCTTATTTAAAAATTCTTCTTTGAAGTTAAATTATTTAAATATGGTACCATTTGAAGCATTAATAACAAATTTAAGTGTCACGATGTCGTCCTTATTGTGTAACTCCGAATAAATAAGAGAGCAGACTAATATTCGAAAATTCCTTTTCTTGTTTAAATACTCCACACTAACCATATTTACTCCCTTTCGGCGTAATAATAAATTAACCCATAAAATATTAGTGTTTCGGTTTACCAAAGTTACTTTGCACGTAAAAGACGCCAGAATTGAATCTCACTCCTTTTCTAATAAATAGCCCCGAGCAGTTTGTTTTAGTCTTCTGCTTAAACGAGTTATTTGAAGTAAAGAGAGTAGAAATGAAGCGAGGCAACATATATAAAGGATCTGCCTTAGCGATAACCAACTTTCACACCGCCAATAACAAAGCGAAAATGATGTCTGGAATAGAAACTTAGTTATGTGGTATCTTTGCTAACAAAAAGATTCGTCATCGGGTATTTAAATTAAGTTCTATGAAAATATAGAAACATATTTCTCCTATAATGGTTTTAGTAATTTGAATTTTACTGAAATACTGCGTTGCTTAGAAAATACTGACTTTATGTTATAAATTTTTCCAGCCAGGTTACTTCAATCCTTCTTATAATTTATATTATTTATAATATATATTATTCTGCTGCACTTTATCTGGGCATAGGTAAATAAAAAAGAACCAATTTCCTAGTTATTTAAGATTTTCATGCGTTGCACTCTTCCGCTGACTTCTTAGCAATATAACTCATTTAAGTAACTTGGAAAAAGTACAAAAATATAGTTTTTAAATGTAATTTTGGTCCAAAAGAACCAAAATTTGAGATTATTTGATAAGAATATTTCTAAATGATAATTTTAAAATTTTGATGTAATTGTAACATGGTCCAGACGCACGTTAAAGCCAGTTTCATGGGATTTTTTCCCTCTTGTCTGAGTTTCCCCCCAATAAATGCATACCGAAAGATGTTTTAAATATAGTATGTTCTCTTAAAATATAATTTGTATGATACTTATTTTAAAACTATTTTAGATTAAGATTTATTTTAAAATCTTCTCACAGAATCTCCAAATCACTGAAGTGTTTTTAAAATAATAATAATAAAAAAGGCAGCTGAGTTTTTCAATTCAAGAAAAATGTAACAGCGGGAAGTTATAGCAGTATTTTCACTTTACACCTATCCCCCGATTTACACGCACGGCACTCGGTTTACGCGATTTCACTTTTACACGGTTTTTAAATTTGCACCGACCCGAGATGGATGATGGCGCATACAATAAGAGGAGAAGGTTTCGAGGATTTTGCTGAGGCAGATATTGTAGAACTGATGGAGGACAAAGAACTAGATGAGGATGATTTAGTGGGCATGGTTAATGAAACAAATGATCGTGGCAGTGATCCTGATGAAGAAGAGTCTGACCCAGTTGCATTCACAGCAAAAGTCATCCGTGAAGGACTTGAATTAGGGCGAAAATTGGGTAATCATTTTCTACAAAATGATCCGAATGTTGAACGAGCTCTCCTATTTCAGCGAGATATTAATTAACGCTTAACTCAATATGAGGAGGTCTTTAAAGATTTGATCAGAATAGACAGTTATTTTTATGTTTTTAAGATATATTTAGTTTTATTTTACGTTGAAATAAATGACTGAATTATGCACATTTTAGTTTGTTTTCGATTTACACGGTTTTACGTATAAGAATCAACGATTTCGATTTACACGGTTTTCTAAGGAACCTATCTTCAGTGTAAATCGGGGGATAGGAGTATTTTGTTTCATTAATAAACAATAAAGGATTTACTGTGGCGGCGTCCTGGTATAGGGGTAGCGCGTTTCCCCTGCGATTTAGGCTTCGAATCATGATTCGGGAATGTTGCTCTATCTGTGAATTGTGAGAATGTGCCCCCCCCCCCCGTAAGAAGGGTTTGTGTAAGCGGGTGGGATGCATGAATTAGCTAAGTAGTACTCTTGGCTCTATTTAGGGTTCCTGAAAAAGCAAGGGACTCTGATTTCGACTTTAATCACGGACCGTATTTGACAGCTGGCTTGTAAATTGCCATAAGTAACAACGATAACGGACTTATTTGTTTTATGTTTTCACTTGAACACGTCAAAATCATATCAGGTGGTACATATTCGACAATGAAAATTAATACGCTGCCCAATTCTGCAAAATATTTCATTTTTTTGGATTTGATTAGTTTAGTTTGTTTATATTAACGTCCCGTTTAAAGCAACACGTGGGCTATTTTGGGACGGACCTCGTAATTTTGAACCACGGTCAGATGACGAGGACGACACCTGAACTGGCACCCCCTCTCCACACCACGCCCCACCAGCGGTAGGACATTTGGCCTGACAGATTTAACGTGAAACAGACCCCCTCACACGACGGTTCTTTGGTGGAATCGAGCCTCGAACCTGAAACCCTCCGGTTCCGAAGCCGAGACTTTACCACCGGGCCACCACGGCCCCATTTGGATTTGATAAAACCTAAAATATGCTAAGTCATTAAAAATCAACATACGTGCATTTCCTATAAATATATTCAACACATATCTGTTTTATTTCGCAAAAAAGAAAATTATACAAAGAACAGGTATTCTCCTAGGACAGAGGATTTGAAACCAAATCTCTAATTATTATACCCCTAGGGAATGCGTCTACCTCAAAAAGTTTTCATCTTTTTCTTTTCATTTTGAAGTCTTAAAATGTTTGCTTCGAGGCATACCATATAAACATATATAAAATAAATTCCATCACAAAGAAGTTAGAGTATATATTTTTAGAAATCTTCAGAAAAGTAATAAGGCTCTTTACTTAGCAACAGAGTTTCATGCGACCATGTTTGGCAGCAAAAACTTTTAAAGTATTTACAAATGTATATTTAGATTAATTTTTTTCTTATGATTTGTTTTTACATCATCGTAATTATTTGGGAAACTACACAGATTTTCAATTTTTAAGTCATTGATTATCTTTTTTTTTTCTAGAGTTGAATTGCCGGATATTTTAAAAATTAATTCCTTTAAGGGATTTATTGTGGCGGTTAACCTTTTATTTAATTGTAAATACAAATTCTGTTTCAGTACAAATCTTACCTCCCTTCCGTATTTGTACAACATTTGTATCCAATGAACATTAGAATTTTGTTCTCTATTCTGATTCTTCTCTATTCTGATCACTAATTGATCGTTGCTCTGTTCAATCACCTCAAGTTTGATATTAAGAGCAGTTTCAATCCCATTATGTTTGCTAGCGAATTCTCTATAACTCCATGGTCGGTCAAAAAAACCAGCAGATTTAAACTGTTAATTATTAGAAAATAGAGACTCATATATGCTATTATTTCTACGTCAGAATATTAATAACATGTTTGTCAGTTTTTTTTTTTGTGGTCCTAAATGTAAAGGGTAAAACAGAAAAAAGTTAATTTACACATATACACGCGCACGCGCGCACCCCCTCCCCCCCAAAATAAAACACAGCAAGATTGAAATACGCTCTATAGAGTAATCAGATTTTCTTTAAATACAAAATCTTATGGTAATTAAAATATTTTACTGTTCTTTACAAACTCTCGATAATGCTTAATTTTTCTGTGCCCATCATACAGAATTCTTGTACAGTCATAGTCTCAATTCAATAATGTCAACAATATATGGCTAGTGGATATCAAATGAAATACAATAAAAAAAATTCAAGTTTTGAGTAACATGATTTTTTTTGTTTATTATTTTTTATTTATATTTTTAAAGGTATTTTTTATGAACAATATATTTCAAATGTTTTTCTTTCAATCAATAAAAATGTTTAAAATCAAAATATTTAATCTTTAAAACGTGTAGGAGATAGAGATATTCCAACTATGCTTCTGAGTACTCTGTCACACTTCTAGGTATATTATATGTCATTAGACTTATATTATATGTCATCGAAATTTCAAGGTACATCACAAAATAGTCCTCGCGATGTTATTAAAAGAAATGTTAATGTATCTAAATAGAACTAACTAAACAATCAAGGGAAAATTAATCATTTACTGGGAAAAAAAACAAAAATATGAAAGACTGAGGTTTTTCTGTTTTAACAATACAATTTTATCAATTAGTAAAGGTTTGCCACTGTTTTAATAGCTAATATTCCTTTATTAGATTAATGAATTTGATTTATATGGTTATAAAATTAAATTAATTCATTTTTCCAATTCAATTGATTTATATTGTTATAATATTAAATTTGTTTTTTTTATTTTTAGTGGCTTAAACAAGTTCATGTAGATGATGCTAACGCAGATCCAGGGAAACATGCGATTTCTATGAAAGGAGAGTACTTTAGTGTAATAACCAAACCCTTTTTGCTAGATTACGTTCTAAAAGATGACGTGTACTACCATAAACTGATGATAGAAAACGCCCAGTTAGAAGATGCTGGGAAATACGTTTGCTTTGGAGCAAACACTGATGGCTACGATTACCAGTTTACATACCTTGAAGTAATTCCTAGTAAGTACATGCTTTTTTTTGAAAATATACGCCACTGTTTAATGTTAAGTTATATTTTAGCATTCATACATCTTTTATAGTTTATTTTTCTTACACTTTGGGTTTATAACTTATCCACAAACTGACTACTTCGACCCGCATGTGCATGAAAAAATATGAATTACCGTAACAACAGCATTGGGGGATCTTCGATTGAGTGCTTAGGGTCATCATCATCCACGCTACAATCATTCCTTACAACTGCGTTTCGACGATTTGTGGCCTTACGGATATGGTCTTAAATCTGCCAACTGACCCATTTTATGACCACCCCCGCCTTTGGTCTTCGGTCTGGAGTTTCCAGCAAAATGTTGGTAAAATGGTCAGGCAATCAAGAACCCCGGGATACCATAAAAGAGGGGAACGAGGAGAAAATGGGCCGGAACTAAGGCGGGCACAGATCGTCAGAGTGAGGCTTTAGGAAGTACGTCTGATCATCAATGGGAGGAGCCAGACTCCCACCTCTTTGTGTACCCACAAGAGTGGCCAGAACCAACCACCATACCGAAAACTTCTTATCTTCAATTAAGAGATGCCCCCCTTGGGATTGTATAAATTTAACCAGCAACTAAAAATATATGACAAATTCAATTAGCTTTTTAGCTCTAATTAAATTATTATATCATATTAAATTTCAATATTGCAATACAATTCAATTTTCATTATCTAAAAGCAAATGAATATATAAATCCATTCGGACATTTCCTTTTCAGATATTTTATGTTTTCTGACATTCACATATTTTTGTTTATAACAAAGTTGATATTGAGTTTTTAGACCAAAGAACATTACGATTATTTCTGAAAATAAATCTGAAAGAAATGCATTAGAAATTATTTTGCTAATCATCATTAGTATTAAAGTATAAAATTTTTCTCTAATTTAACTTCATAAAAACATTAGATCTGTTTTGTAAGGTAATACTTTGAACAATTGTACTTGCCATTTTCAAATTTCCGATACTTCCCCCACTTCTTAGCCATTCCGGTCACCAGATCACAACCTCTATGGCTTTTGGCTATAGGATTATCTCAAAAGCATTGTTTATGGTGATAATCTAAACAATATGGCTGTAATGAAGGATGCGATGTGCAAACATGCACGTAATATTCCTTCTGATATGGTAAGAGCTATTGTTGAGAATGCAGTAATGCAATTTAATTTACTTTCAGAGAATGGTGAACGCCACATTGAACATGCTTTGTAAACGTTTCAGAAACGATTGAACACATTTTAAACAGATGTCTGCATGTCCAATTTTGTTTAACAGTATTGCATACAATGCCGTTCCCTTCTTTTTATAGTAAACAGTATTGCATACAGTGCCATTTGAGAACTTTTATTTTTGTTTTAGCAGAAAAGAATTTCCATTACCACCTTTAAATTATTGCCAAGTTTGATAACTTGATCCAATAGTTTTACGACCATTTTAAAGTGGAACTTTAACTGTAATCACTTTGTATTTTTAAGTAGTGGAAAATTTTGTTCCATTTCTTTTTTAAAAAAAAACTACCAGATGAAGGTAGTTTCATTTCGACATATTGTATTTATACTTAATATTATAATATATATCTTAAACATATTTCAAAACGTTTTTGATAAAATATAGTTCAGAGAAATATTAATGTTATGTTAACGATGTTATGTTATGTTATGTTAATGTTGTTAACGATGTTATAAAATATTAATTGAATAAGACGATATATACGTCAACTCTACTTCTGACAGAATGTTGCAGATGTAATTGAGATTTCAAAATTAGTTCAATTTAATTAATTTTACGTAGCTCCGTTTAATAACGTACATGTAATTACGCTTTTTATGTGTAATGTACAGGTGTAATCCAAGTATAATTATAAAATTAAGAATTGAAATCTCTCTTAAATTAAAATTGCAATTACATGATACCGTGATGCATGAAATGCTTAAGGAGTCAGAATAATTTATACTTGAAGATTTCTGTATTGTTTTACATCTTCCAGGTCAGAATTAGATTGGATAATATTGTAATGGGAGATCTAGATTTGAGGAAAGTCAGCGTAATTTTTCCTTAAACGTGACATTTGTGAAATCAAGTTTAAAAGCAACTTATGAATAATTACTATCTGTGTAATGTGTTTGAGGCTGGGTGTTGATATTTAGGAGGCTGTATTAATTAAACCTTTTCTTTTAATTCAATTTTCATGTACCCCAAAATACACTGTTTGCTGCAAGATTGTAAATGTACAGTAATCATTTTGAATTTTCAGTTCCTTTTACGAACGCTTTCATTCTAAACTTACTCAAATGCCAAATACTAACGAATACGGTTATGGGAAGAGAGGAAGATAATCTCTCGTCTATCTCTAATTAATTAGTTACGTCATCGATCTGGAAGAAATTACATTAAATTTTGCACAACAAATTTCTCATCAATTTGACAACGTTCATATATATATTTCACTGTCAAGAGATATGTTCCTTGAGAATATTTCTTTCTGTAATATTTCATAATTACTTTATGTCCTATCCCCATATATATTTATTCGAATATATTAAAATTGGTTATGAAATATAATCTAATTAAACTCATATTTTTATTAAATATTGTTTCATTACCTTTTCTTGGTAAAAATAATTATTATATGTGTAAGCCTCTCTATGAAAATACTTTGGAAATTATAAGAAACGAAAAACAACTACAACAACATGATAGGGTATTGAATATATTGTACCAGATGCTGCTACGTATTATGCACAATCCTATTAGAAATAAATGGAAATATATGACGCAAAATCTTATTAATAATAGCTAGTTACGTATTGTGGATAATCTTGCTAACAATAGCGAAAGAAAATTATACAGGAGTCATATTTTCTGTGCTCTCTGTTATCTTTTTATAGTAAACAGTTCTTTTCAGGGTAGATCACACAGGTTAGATATTTTTTATTTGCTTGTAATGCTAAAGAACAATGGAATTCTATGATAATAGTAATTTAGAAGTTTTTTTTCTCGTTGTCTGTGGAATGAATATGCCAAATGAGATTTATTTTCTTGATCGATAAGTACAAAATTAGTATTAATGAAATCATCAGTTTTTGATGAGCAAAAAAGGTATCTAATTGTCGAAAGTAATAAGATATGAAAAATGAACAAACTATATTTTTCCATAAGGAATAGGAACCGAGGTGTGTTGGCGATAATGTCTCTATTTGGAACCGGGAATTTTTAGACTCGAAATCCAGCATTATTGAAAAAAGGCCCTATAAACAGATTTGGTGAATTAAAATGCACCTAATGCAAATATTCTCCCAATTACTTGATGCCGAATCGAGAAATGGAGGTGCCAGCTCCAGTGCTGTTCGCGATTCGAAATAACAAGATCTCCCTCAAAATATCCCTAATGTTGCTTCAAAACGAGACGTTAATATTAATAAGATGAACTGTCACAAAGAAATGCCGTTAAGAAATAAAAATGCATTCTTGAATCATATGATCGTTGCATGCATGCTATAAAATAAGATTTTTTGGGGAAATAGCTGTTTCCTGTTTTAAGTTGTTAAACGAAATAAATAATTATGAAAATTTCTATGAATACCAATTAAAAAAGGGAATTACCACAGATTGAATCCAACTTCTGAAATATGATTTTCTAAATGATTTTCAGGGTGTTTTTTTTCCCTCAAGGAATGCTTGGTTTCCAAAACAATCATTATGTTCACTACTAATATAAACATTTCATTCTAAGATAAAGGATTTAGCAGTAAAATTTTTTGTAAAAATAAATACAAATAAAAACACGGTTCGGTTAAAGAAATATAAATTAATCCAATTTATTTTCAAGGATAGTCCCATTTTCGATTTTTGGAGTTAGTCTAAATGCTCACTGCTAATGGTAATGTTTCATTCTTAGATGAATGTTTCATCTTTTGAATACCTCATTTAAATCACCTAAGGAATCCGTATTTATCGTCCTTAGCTGAGGATGACACTGCTGAAATGTCTTTTAAAAGCCTAATTCTTGAGTCCATTTTAGGAATTTCAATGTTCATAACATAATGTGCACTCTACGTGGTTGCAATTATGAGTATGCCTAAAATAATCATCCTCTTTAGAAATTATCTGTACATGATTGCTTGTAGACGTTGTACTAATGTGGCAGTCAGCTCCGGCACGTAATTGTATATCTGAAAACAGACGGTGCTATGAATGCCGCGAAGTGCCGGCCATAATCGTTCAAGTTAATGTTGACGACTGAAGTCTTCCCTGAAAGCTTCCCTGAATATTTAGTCGATGGACGCCCTTAAAATTGGCTCACAGAAGATCTGAAGCATCTATAGAATTTCTCGCTTGGAGTGAGTTATGGTTTTGAAGTCTGATACTATCAAGAATCTAATTTATGCTAATTAAGCATGAAATGCATCTATTTTAATGATGTATAGGTGTATGTTTGTGTGTAGATGACCTCTATATATCATAAAACTGTGCCATCAAATGTTGTTTGATAACGATAGTATGTATTTATTTGTAATAATGAGTGTTTCAGTTTAATATTCCTATTTTATAATTCTTCCTTATTCAAGAATCTGTGTAAATGATTTATTTATTTAACTTTATTCACTTTTTCTATTAATATAATTTTATATTTTGTTACTTAAATTCATAATTTATCCATCAAAAACGCAATATACAAACAGATTTGCTACCAATTTCATGATATGATTTTTTTCTATGGATATGATTTTCCTTTTATTGCCTACTTTTAAATTGTATAATATGCTTTTAACGATATTGTTAAAATTTAGAGATGACATTTCTTTTTAGAAAATATTCTTTTTTTATCAGTTGCTTCGATAACATGCAGTATTTGTAGAATACTAATGCAAATCAATAATTGATTTTTCTTTGATATTTCAGTCAATATCTTTTAAGAACTTACTTTTAAAATTGTTCGGCGTTTTAATTATTTAGCTTTATTAATATATCAAAATCCTAATTCATTCTTTTTGGGTTTCGAATATATATTTTTTTAAAAAAAAAAAGAATAATTTTCTCTCTTAAGATGAAAATTGAAGATAAAAATTATTAATTTTCTCTTCAATTATGTAATTTCTTTCTGTCTTTGACTTATTAAAGGATTAAAAATATTATATTTTGACTCTAATTTCGTCATTGCAAAAACGAAATTCTTAATTCTTAATAACAATTTTTTTCTCTATTATCTATTTTATCTTTGATAATATAGTTAAAACTGTTTTTTGATTAATTACCAACTGTTAATTATAATGCGTTACTTTTAAGGACTAAAATGATTGCAAATGGAGATTATAAATCGTTTTTACTGTTTTATCTTTCTCTATAACTGTTCTTACGTATTATTGCATGTATGTATATTTCACAACTCTTTCTAAACATCTGTAATTAATTTAATTGAAATTTGTGCATGTATTATAATAATAGGAGAGCTATTCAAAGTATAAAAATTAATTAAATTTTCAACTAATTAAAGGTTACTAGGAAATTTGGCCTTTTCACACTTTGAATATTCTACCACTATAATTATTTTAATAATCTTTTGAGAACACTTTTATTGGTTTTAATGTAGTCATTTAATCATGCGTGAAAAAATATATCTTATTCTTTAACATTTGTTCACAAAATAAGGCTTTATAATATAGCAGTTATTTATTACCTATGGAGAAAATTAGCTATATGTGGCTTTAAAAGTCGTCTGATTCAACTGATAATTAGTTTAATTAAAAAGCGTTTTAGACCATAGGAGAATTATGTATATTTATGGTACAAAAGTAGTTTTTATGTTAAAAATACTATACACGGAAGAATTTTATTCCTTCGAAATGCTGTGTACATCTACAAATACACGAAAGAAAGAACAAACTAAATGTTTAAAATTTGAGTTCTTTAAATCTTCATATACGTGAACGAATTTCCATGAATACATCTAGGGTGCTAAAATGATTATTTTTATTGTCTGCATAACCTAATAGTGTGTAATGAAATGTTAAATTAAAATTTTACAGCTTACTTTTAAAAATATCTAATTAATTAATGAACAAATGAAATGAAATTAGAGACTAAATCGAATTAAAACGAAAAGGAAAAAAATTCTCAGTGATGAGTTTCAAAGAAAGTTTGAAGATGTGAAATTCTTGGAAGAAATATTTTCTTCAATTTTATTTATAGATATAGAATTAATTTTCAACTGTATGCAAATGAAAATAATTGGGATTCACTGTCAAACATGTTTGAAGACACTTGAGAATTGGCAAATGAAATTGCATAATGTTTGAGAGATTTTGAAATTAATCATTTCGAACAAGATATCGCTTGGAACAGGAAAAATGGTAGCAGAGAAGCAATGCCGAGAAGAAAGCATGAAATCTACGATAGTTTTTGTTCTTTTTCATAGTATGCTTTGAACTTGCGTAGTAACCTGCGTTTCTTTAAAAATTAAATATTCATTTATTTTGTGGCCTATATATTCCTAGACCTTATTTATTAGGCTTGCGCTAGAGTTTAATACTCTTGGAATTAAAGAAAAAAGGGTTCGAAAGACCTAAAAATGAATAATGAACTTCCAAATTCTCATGTTAATCTGTTTAAAAAAGAGACTGATTTAGCTCACTGTAATAGCCGTATAGAAACGCAGAAAGAATAACACATTAATTTTTTACTTTTACTGTTTTCTTATACATGATGGTCCTTTGGGATTTCTTTTTTTGCATAAATTTAATCTATTGTATTAACTAAATTACATAAAGAAAGATGGCATTATCAAAAGCTGAACATCAGTACCGAACTAAAAAAAAAGAAAAGGTGGGGGGGATGGAGTAAAGCAAACTAACGAGTTTAAATCTAAGATTTATTAAATTAATTCTCTTTTTGTTTGAAACTTCTTCGCTATTTTAGCGTTTTGTGAATGTAACGCGGAAGAGATTATTTTACTGTAACTTCAGTTTTAATATTTTTGCCAATTTTTTTTTATCTCAATACGGTCAAATCACATTATTGAATTAAAGCTTACTCAATTAAAGACTTGGCTGCATTCCAACAACTTAAATTGAAAAAAAAAGAATTCTGAAGTCATGTTTTGCTGAATCAAATGAAGGTGATTTGAATAATATTTTTCTTGAAATTTTTAGTTTGACTAAATGTAACTCTATTTACTTTATGTTTTTTTTATATGTCATGCAACTTCTAATACTATTAAAAAGTAATTTATTTTAGAAAAAAAAATGTATTTTGTAAGAGATGGGTTTTAAATGAAACCTACAAAAGTTTGCAATTGCTTTTATACTTTTATTTTACCAGTAAAATTAAATTTTAACATGTTTCACTCTGAGTTACTAAAATTTTCTTTGGATTATTCAATTAATTGTTCTTTTTCGTTACATACTCATAAAAGGCTATTATTTGAAATATTTTTTCAAATCAGATTTTGGGAATAATAATTTTTTTTACATGACCCTTTTTGCATTAATTTAAATTGCTCTTAGTCGAAATAAGTAATAAAAATAAAATATTTCTGATCGAAAATTAAATGAAATGATGTCCATAAACTTAAAATTGGTCACTTGAAAGGATTAATAAGAATTGTTATAAAATCATATTCCGTATAGAGTTATTTAGTGATAATTGGAAAGAAATGACGCATAAAAGATACCTTACATGCTAACAGAAAATCCAAGCAAAAAGGTAAGCTTTAAATGTTTTGATTATAAACCTTTTTTGTAGTGCAAATATAAAAAAATTCATCTATTAATTTTAGCAATTTGATGCATGCTTAAATTTAACTTTACATAATCATTGTTTTTTATATTTCTTATAACATTTTTGTAAATAAAGAGTCTTTAGATCATATCTAAGTAATCATAAAGATTCCTAGAAGCTTGATAAAATTACTTAAAAACTGATTTTTAGTTAAAAACATATGAAATGTTTATTGATTAGTAAAATTTCTTTTTCAAATATAAAATGAATCAAGATAATAATTTAACTCATAAGTTATTAAAAAATTTGGAAACATTTGATGAAAAGCCAAAACAGTATGCAATTAATAATAATCTTTGTGTGTATTGTTGATAATCAATATCTAGTTTCATGTTATCAGTGTATTGTTAATAATTAATACCTAGTTTGTATTGTTACTGTATTGTTAATAATCAATAGCTAATTTTGTATTGTTAGTGTATTGTCAATAATCAAGACCTAATTTTGGGTTGTTAGTGTATTTTCAATAATGAATACTAGAGAAGAAGGTAACATTAATTCGCTTTTATGTCTGATAGCAGTATTATTATCTGATTATATATCTACAAAATTTTATAACTGGCTCTTCTTTTCTTTTAAAGTCTTGGATTTTCTGCTGAAATATGGATCAACCAAATTTTAATTTTAGTGTAACATAGTAATTCAATTTTTTTTTACTTTGGTCCTTTAGAATTATCTATTTTGTTAGAACATTTGTAAAAGAGAGGCAAGGTGTGGGAAGGAGATGAGATTTGAAAAATCTAGGAAACAACTTTACAAAGAATATTTTTATATCCTGGTGTACTCGAAAAAGGTTTAGAGTAAAGTAATCAACTTAGAAAGTCGATTTTCTGCTTATCATAACTAAACCTTATGCACCGCAATATGACTTTTCCCATAGAAAGTGTATTCTGTGCGAAAAAAAAAAAAGAATTTTCTTTATAGAAAAAAATAGTTCATATTGTATTTTGATCGTGCATTTAACTATACACTAATTTCAAATTTTTGTGTCTATGCTGCACAAAGATTGTGATAAATAATGTGGGTAGATAGAGCTCATTTATTCATTTTTATTTTTCTATTTGTATCGAATAAGTAAGTCTAATATCTGATACTTATCTTGGTTGGGTTTCTAACAAGATCTTCGTAATAAAAAGGCTTCGAATTTGTGTCTGAAGTACGAATTAATTGAATTATTGATTAGTGTTCCGTAACAAATGAATGTTTCCTATTTTTATCCATGAGAACGCTCCATTTAGTTCAACTACTATGCAAAATAAATAAGAAGTGAAGAAGTTGGACAGGAGAACAGTTTTAGAATTCAAAGAAACAGTTTTCTATACCGCCGAGAAAAAAATTGTTCTAAATTAATCAAATTAGGAAGTTGAATCCCTTAAAATTCAAAGTAATCATGTATTCACTCCCATTTTTTATATCATTCAAATGCATGATTCACATCTATATTTTCATGTTATCTATGTTTGGTCATATTGATATGCACGTTAATGTTCATACTGATATATACATTACATGTCATTCATATTAATATGTACATTATAGGTTTGGTTCATATTGGTATATACATTAATTTTATTGATATATACTTTATATGTTTGGTTCATATTGATAATTTATTATTTATACTACAATTTTATATCTAATTCTTTAAAAATGAGATTTATGATAACAGTTTAGAAAAGAGCAAATCCTTAGCAAGAGAAATAAAATTTTATCTTTCATAGCACTACATGAGCATTCATCTTTTGAAAGCACGTTTAGTGCCACTTATATAAAATGTAATATTATGATGGCAGAAAATTGTTATCTTTGCTCCACGATAGATGCCTGCAGTTGCAGTGCTATATTTACGCTCAGATACAGTTCAGAAATGTGGAAATTAGAATCATTTACATATAGTGCGTTCGCTTCTGAAGATTCATATCCTTTAAAAACAACTTGTTAAAAATCCATTTAAA
The DNA here is from genome assembly GCA_026543055.1 of Argiope trifasciata. Taxonomy (NCBI): domain Eukaryota; kingdom Metazoa; phylum Arthropoda; class Arachnida; order Araneae; family Araneidae; genus Argiope; species Argiope trifasciata. Next base: position 2,947,224 of record JAPMOQ010047785.1, on the reverse strand, counting down.
AACGGAATCCAGTGTAACAGTATATATTCTAGATATACAATATGTACACAATATTGTATATGCATTATTATATTGTAATTATTCACACTGAATTTGCACATGGGAACATACCCTTCCATAAAAAATCTTTTAATTCGATATTTTCTTACCATCTATGGTAAGAATAATAATTACGATTTATTAGCATAAAAATGTTGATAAAGAAAGTGATGACCATTATTAATGTTTACAATAGTGGAATAGTACTATTGCAGTGGTCTTAAATAGCACAACAGAAGAATAATTATCTACATATATTCTTAAAAAATGCAGGATACCGCGATATGTCTCGGCGTTTGGAGAATAAGGTCTCAGTTCGTTAGTAGTAGGGTTTCTGGTTCGAGACACGATTCCACCTCTCTCGCTGGAAAGGTGTGGTGTGTAGAGGGGGATACCAGGTCAAATGTCATTCTTGTCGTTTGACGCGTTTCAAAAGTGCAAGGTCCGTACCGAAATTGCCTTAGTGCTGCTTTTAAAAGGGACGTTAACATAACTAAAATAATGCTTTAGCTGAAATAAAGTTTTAAATAGTTGCAAGACTTAACAGCAAAAGAACTCAGAAAATGTTACAACCGTTCTGGAGTTTATTGTGTATATTTCCTTTTTAATATATTAAATATGTTTAATTCAATGACAGTGTGATGAAGAAATAAAAATTAAAGCAATAGCTGAAGTAATATTTGGTAAAAGAGATAAAATTTAACCTTACGTTGCAATATAGCAACATGCATCTTTTGAGTACACATTTTTAAATAATATAAAAAAAATGGGAGCTGACGTCAATTAAAATAATTGCCTTTTTTATTTTGATAGTTTTTTTTAGTTCTAAACTTACTGATCACAAAACACAAAACGCTTTTACATATAAAAAGTGACGATATTTGCATATTCTGACATAAAATATTAAAAAAAACCCACGAATATGTACGTTTTTCGTTTGATATTTCTTTTTGCCTAGGGAATTAAAAAAAAATTGAAAATCCCAAGGAAAAAATTTTTTTCATCGTTTTTCTTGCACTAAAAAAACTGAACAATTTTCAATTGGTAATTTAAACTAGTTAGTAATAAGAGCTTCAAAATAATGTTTTTTTTTTCTTTTACAACTCATTCAATTTGAGTTTACCTTGCATTTTTTTTTTTTACTTTTGGCATTTTTAAAGGAGGTGAAGTGGATTTTTGACGAAATGATCAATTGTTTTTCAGCATCCTTAATTTCTAAACATTTTTTTATAAAGCCTTTTAAATTTTGCTTCAAAGCTTATTTTTTGGGAAGTTAAATTGACTTTTATACTTCATGATTCAAGTTTTAATATTATTTTACTAACTGAAATACTATTTTCTCAAATTCTGAACTTTGATAGAATCTTTAGAGAAATCTCATAAAGTTCCAAATATTTTTTTTTTCAAATTTGATATAATAATTTCACATTGTGTTCTGCAGCTTTAGATTTTTTTAGAAAGAATTTACTGTAGTTTTTTAATGCTTCATAATGCAAAAATCAAAACGAGAATTTCCTGATATTTATCAATCAAACTGTAATATTTCAAGGTATGGATAAAAATTCAGCTTATTTCTCATTTCAGCAAATAGATAATACAGTTCTTAAGTTTTCAGCAGGAATTCGAACAAATCATGTGAAAGAATTGCGAACTAGAAGGATTTTGGGTTATACTTTATCTTAGACAATAAAACACATTTATTTCCTATTTTCCAGAAATATTTGGTTTTTAACTGGTATACTTTTTCATGGATGTATGTTCTAATCTTTTTTGTGTGAAGATTCGAAAATATAAATATTTTATTACATTTTTCAAATAATACAGTAACATATTTTATGGAACGAAATCAATGTAAAATTTCAAATTTGACTTACTTTTAAGGTTATGTATTTTTATGTTCATTTGTTTTCTTGTATGTGACATAATATAATGTATTTCAGTCTGTCTTTAAAATTTTGTTATAGTTAGTGAAGACCTAGATTTTCTAATCTGCGTAGCGTTACTATAAACTTTTAAATCTAATAATCATAACTTGATAATACTTAAGAGAATTAAAAATAGCATTATTTCATTTTGTTTATCAAAATTATATCCTTTGGTATTATAAGTTAAAAAAAAATTTTGAATTGAGATTAATGTACTGTTTTGTTTGCTCCTATAAAGTTTGTATTTATTCAAACAAATATTCATTTCAGAATTAATAACAATTTTTATTCGATTTATTTTGAGCTGACTATCATATATATATAAATCAATCATTGTAAAAGGAAAGGAATCCATTTTTCTTACAGATAGTGGAAATTAACTGTTACTGCTAGTAAATTTTCATTTTCTTTTCTAACGAATATTAAATTTAGAATTAATAACAATTTTATTAGACTTAAATTGAGCTGATTATCATATATTTTTTTACCCAGAAATAAAACAATCCTTGTAAAAGGAATGGTAATAAAATCATGTTTAGTAGAAATCTTTTTAATCTAGATATTTTTCAAAGTAGGAGAAAATGTTAACTTTAAAAACTTAAAATAGAACGTTTTCAATTTTTCGGGATTGTGTTTGAAATCTTGACAAAGAGTAATTTCTGGAAATGAACGAGATATTGTTTCAATAAGAGAGATTATGGAACATAAATCTAAGAAAACTATCAATCTCTTTATTGATACCAGCTATATAAATTTTGGAACAATGTGTTTGATTGTTTGAAATATATTTTGAGTATTTTCAGAAGCTTTCAAATTAAATTATCGCATAACACATTTATCAAATCAGAAATATGATATTCATTGCTTTATACCCTTCGATTTTGTCAATTTTAATTTACTTTTCGAAACCCATAGGGATTTTTATATTGCACATACAAATGTTAAAAAAATTCTTTGTACCAAATATAGTTGCTATAAAGATGGATTCAAATTTAATGATTTTACAGCTTAGTTTATACTATTGAAATATAGTTATCATTATGTTTTTTTTTTCTTTGATTTTCTGTGTGGGTTTTCAAAATGCCAAAAATTTAACCTTTTCGAAGCTACCGTCGAAATATCTCGTCTTGTAGATACTTCCGATGATAGTTTTCTGTGGGCTAAAATTTGTGATGAAAAAAGTAAAGGTATTCAGCCATATATTATAAAGTTCAATCTATCTAAACTGACAAGAAAGACAAATTTTAGCTCACAGAAGCATGGTAACTAGAAGTAGTTGAAAGACAAGATATCTCGTCGATAGCATTGTGAAAGAGCTAAAGAAACTAGTTGAGCAAACAGTTATAATTTTAATTTGAGATATTCTTACTTATTTGATGATCTATCTTAGTTGATAATTTTTATTTAGTTTGAAATAATAGAAATTTGGATTTCTTTATTAGTTCCTATATGCACTCAGAATTTTAAATCTGAGTATTGCCATAATTTGTTACACAAAAATGGCGTTGCTGTAGTTAAATACGAATACCTCCTGGTCGTTAAATGGGCAATAAATAACTTTAAATCAGCCAATAACTGTTGATATTCTCGATGCATCTAAGAAATAAAAGGAAAAAGAATAAAACAACGGTGAATCCAATTTATCTTTGTACAAATTGTTTCAAGATAAAATTCTTTTCTTTCCTAAAAGTGGAAAGTAGTTTCTTTGTTAAGTCCAAAATGTGATAATTTCTTTTATTTGTTTTTTTAGGAGATAATGGATACCACTCGACGCTTTCTTTTCCTATCGTCGTTACCGTAATTGTTGTTGCTGGTGCTGTTTTAGGTTGTATTTTTGCCTTATTATTTTATTGCCGCCCGCGAAGGAGAAGAAGACCTGAAGAGAATTCCGTTGATGTAGCCATGGTAACCAAAGAAGGGTTTATACCGATGCATACCGGACCTTCAGATGTTTTAAAAAGTCCGATTAAATCCGGTAAACCCAGATCAACGCATTCAGTAACATATGTATCGGGACTCTCAAATGGTAGCGTTTGATATTATACAAACGCAAAACAAATATAACTTATAATTATTTTGTAAAATATATTCTTATATACAGTAAAAGGAGAAATTAATACAAAAGTAATTATTTTTTTCATGCATTTGAAAAAGAAATTGCTCGTTTTTTGTTAACGTTTTTTAACAATGGAAGAGATAATTTTTTCTGAGGCTAAATTACTAAGCGCACAAAGATTAAATTATTACATTATACTTTTCATTATTTTTTATAATACTTTTGATTATATTATTTTTTGCACACTTTTTTAAAATTTTACTTGCCTCATATTAGTAAAAATGCTATTTTTAATAGAATTATTTCATTATTTTTTGTAGTGTACTAGAGGTTTGAATTTCTTTAAGTGTGTGTTTTGAAACTATTCACTATATTTATGTTTTTAGAGCCTCATCATCAATTAGTATGTTAAGTTAATATCATTTTGATTCGATACGTGTTTTGTTAGTTAATAATAATTGGAGAAAAGATGATAAAAAGATTTCATAGTATTTGTAATAATCAATGAAACATTAAAAACTAAAAAGCAGAAAATGACTAAAATATAATAGATTCTGCTTTTTAATACAATATTAAAAAGCATGTTTTAAAAAAAAACATATTTAGTACTTTAAATAAAATGTATGTTATTAATTTATATTATTTTTGATATCTTTGCATAAACTGAATTTTTGAAATGTAAAATATTTATTGTTGTAAATTTTTTCTATGAAATGATTGAAACAATTAATAGAATAGTAAGTAAATTAATTATAATCAAATAAGGGTATGTCACATTTTTGACTGTTAAATAGCTCTCAGCAGATTAAGCATGATTATTTTTATAAATAGATATTTTCAGTTGTAAAAAGATATTATGCATTTTATAAATTTAGAATTGACTAAATCACAAATGTCATTGTAAATAATAAATATAAAATAATAATTTTTCTTGTGAAAATGAAAGAGAATATAATAATTTTCTTATACAAATACGTAACAATTGCTGATGGATAATTTTTGAGCTTCAAGTTTTTCTTGAAATAAAGAGTAGTTATTGTACAGATATTATTTTTATAATTTGTTCTGAACTTTTTAAAAGAACTTGTAATCAACTATAAACTAAATATATTTACTTACATTTATTGTGGATTGCCGATAACGTGAATAACTTTGTAAATATTATAAAATGTAGTATAATAAGTTTTTATATATATCTACAATGTATGTGTATAATTTTCAGATTCTTATTTTAATGCATATCATGTTTATTGTGTATTAAAGAACTGGTCATTCCTATAATATAATAAAGGAAATTAAATAAGTTTTGTTTCATGTTTTATTACAAAATATTGCTTTTGATAAACATGTTTATTTATTTCGAAATTTGAAAGTTTAACACACTTTAAATTTTAAATTATTTGAAGTTGCTATTAATTTTAAATATACAGACTTATTTGAAATGTTTTAGCTACCATTTGAGGAAGCACAAGGTCAATTTTGGGGGGGCAAATCTCGTAAATTTGTATCTTTGTATTGCGATATTATAACACTAATAACATATGAGTCAGTAGTTCTTCCTCTCTTCAGGTCTCTGCATTTCATCATTTAAAAGATGTTTGAACTGACTGCTGATTTAAAGTCCACCAGGGCCACATGAAATCATGAAGTTCTTTGTGGAAATAGGTTTTGAACATGCAACGTCAAATCTCGAAATCGAATCCTTACCAACAAACCTTCTCATTCCCTTAAATCCACTAACTATTCGTGGATTAGGTTTTACCGATTTAAATATTTAAAGTGCACGTAAACATTAAAATATTTTTTAAAAAATATTTTAGCTTTTAAAATCCAATTTTTTTACTGTAGGTCATTAATATACGTTTAAACTCATTTCATTGAGAAAAAATCATGTTACACTAATATTTTTTTATTATATATATATATATATATATATAATTAAGTCTAATATTAGTATTCATGTTGTATGCCTTAATCAAGTTTTAAAATATAAATTTTTTAAATTTTTTTCATCGACTATGAATAGAAATTTTTTCTGTAATTTTAACTTTTAAATATCCAAAAAAAATTTATTTCTTTAAATATAGCTCTAATTGATGCACACAACATACTAATTTTACTAAACTAAAAAACTAAGTTTTCGTTTTCAGTAATTTACCACCCTATGGAATATCATATCCGCAAGATACCAGCAATACCATTGCAATTTTCACCCTCTAAACGTCCTTTGAGACCTCATGTTGTTTATGTTGATTTTTTACCTACTTTAGTCCCTCTTAATTTGTTGGTCTATCTATCTATCTGTCTGTCTGTCTGTCGTAATTATTACAAAGCTGTAACTTCACTCATTTTTAACAGTGGAGTTTTAAGCTTTTCACCATTATCACAAAAAAAATTCACAGTTATCTATAAAATAACTAAACTGTGTACTTTCAGTACTTATTCTTAATCTTGAAAAGAAAACCATACTTAAAGACTAATGAATTGTTTTATACATTCATTAAATTATTTAAAATTTGTACAAAAAACTTTGAAAACAGATGCTTACAATCTAGAGAAATAACTGAAGACTGATAACTGACTCTAATTAACTGAATTTAGAGGCAACATTGCAGAAAAGACTTTTACTTTTCTCAATATATTATTTTTTTAAATTGATATTTCGGAATTATAATTAGGCTTATCATCTCAATTATCTCTCGTTGGCAATTTATCGATCTTAATTAGCAGTTTCTCAAATAATTATTTAATTATATTTTATGTTGTTTGCAAATTATACAACAAATTAGAATTTTTTAATGAAATATACAGAATGAAATATTATATTTATAAGTTATGAAAAAAGTATATCAAATTTAAATACCTAAAATTATTTGGTTGTTATTAATTAAGTTAATTTTATTTCAACATTACTCTGGGAATTAACTTTTTGACGTTGCTGCATAATTTTGCAAGGGCAGCTAAATTCGTTATTCATCTTTCTTTGAATAGCATAGTTAAGTTGTTAGAAATCTTTCTCGGAATAACATCCTTCATAAATTTTTGGATTTTTCTAGACTACTCTACAATATTGAAACTGTTTTTAAGGAAACGAAAAAAAAACATGAAAAGCTGCTGTTTTAAAACGTTTCACTTTAGTCAGAATTTCTTCATTATATTTTTGTGGTTTCAAGTTTCTCAATTAAGGCTCACAACTTATTAATTAGTAATTAATTTCTTAGAAAAGTTAATTTCACCGTTTTATTGAAAGTGTCTCTATGCAGAAATTTCATGCAATAATTTGCTTTTTTTTATTATATCCCAGAAGATGTTTCGTTCAAATGCATTTTTTCCCAAAAGAAAACGATTTCTTAATATTTTCCTAGTAATGTTATTAATATTATAAATGCCATATTTATTTTCTAGGCTATATATTGTTAATAAGCTAATGTTTTGTTTAGTAAGTTTGTTAGACAATTATTGTTTACAATTCAAACTACAGTGGCATTGTAGTCGCCATAGCTCACGCATGCATTGATTAGTATTAACCATCTAAAAGATAAAGAGAATATTGTTAAGGAAAAGAGCAATCCATCCGTTTGAAAATGGCTCGCAGTAACGTTAAAACTATGGTATAACCACCTTGTTCCCACTCGGCAGTTTCAACACAAAAGCACATTACTGATTTTGCCAGAGAAAAGTTTCCTCAAGCTGGTGGGGATTTTAATATTTCTTGATTTAGTATATATATCCACGTCCCTGGCTCAAGGTCTCGTGATAAGGAAGACTGTGATATTGTGATGAAAGAGATAAAGGTGTGGCCCCTTAACCACTGGAACCTAAAAAGAACATGAAGAAGTCTAACTTAGATTCTATGTATCTAAGTAGGTTACCTTCCCGGAAGATTTGAATAAGTAGATTCATATGTTCGTTTTGCTTGGAAAAGAACCTCCAGAAACCAGCACACTTGTTGCCAGAAATTCGTTGTTTAAAAGGGCATCAATATGTGTCTTATAGATAATCTTAGCTAAAGGCGTCGCTAGAAGATAAGATCAATGAACTTCTTATTCCGATATCCGACATTGAAAAATCTAGGTAGAGCCCTGATTTAGCTCCAATGCATGGGTATAACTTATTTTCGTGAATAGTTTTCAGGGTAAATTCCTATATATTTGTTTCCACTGGGGGAAACTCTAGAATTTCCCACAGAAGTACCAGTATAGAATAATTTTTTCTTTAATGTATATAAGTCCATCTGTTTTTAAATGCAATTTAAGAGAACAGTCAAAGAGTAGAATTCTTAATATTCATTCAATAACTCATATTCCTCAAAGACGGTTTATCCCAATACTGATAACAATCCAATATATACATACAGTTGCTGGACTAATTAACTGCTGGGTAGTTATCAAGGTAAAGAAGAACACTAAAATTTGTTTTTATTTTTTGCCTTTTAATTCCTGAACTTTTTTGATAAAGTTTCTGTTAGATTTCCTCTTACTAGTATTTTGAAAGAGAAATTTTATATACATTTAAACTTAAATGAAATAACTGAATAGTTATTTTCTCTTTACTAAGTGCCAGAACTTGCAAAAATAATGTAATACGATCTAGCTGTTCTTTCAAAAATAATAACGAAACAAGTGTCTCATATTGATTCAACACGAGACATCCTTCCGGTTGAAATCTAATCGAAAGGTTGAAATTTCTCCTAGGACACATATATTGTAGAATTTGAAATAAGGTGAAAAGAACTTGGTAGATTTTTTCATGATCACAAATGGTGAGAGAACTTCCGTTTTTGCCACAACTGGGATTACAATAAAAAGAATATTGATAGAAAGTTTCATTTATAGAGAAATGTTCTCAAGGACTAAGATGGAAGATTCGAAGTTTTTGTCATTTTCCATTTGCACGTATCAGCTGAAAAATATTTTCTTTTCCACTTTCATGTGTAAGATTATATAAAGGGAAAATATTGTAAACCACAAAACAACTTTGGTTTTTGAATTTGATGAATCTTCATGGTTTAAAACATCTGCGAAAGAAAACATCAATTCATCAATTTTGGAACTGTCTCTCAGTGTTAATTTGTTATAATATATCTCGCAAACGGGGCATATCAGGTAGATGAAATATGGAAGTGAATGTCGTAGATGTGTATCAAATTTTGGACAAAATCTGTCTATCTGACCATTTGTGTGAAAATGAAGGCAAGAAATTAAAAATACAGCTAACTAGATAGATAAAATTTGACTTATGATTTTGCTTCTAATATTGTACAATTACGGGCCAATCTATCTATTCTTGCAAATGTAAACTCGAGAAATTAAAGACACAATAAGCTAGATGTATGAAATTTTGCATACAGTCTCAATGTGTTATTTAATTTTTCCTTTACAATGAAACAAATAACGGAACAAGTTTTGTAAAAATATCAGAAAACCGAGAGGAAACGCTACCATTGATTCAACAATACATATTTGATCTTTCATCAAAATTGTAAATATCTGTCAAATGTTGGATTTAATCGTCAAATGAAAGAATTTGACTCCATCTTTTTCTGTTGCCACAGAAAAAAAAGAGAAAATTTAGCTGAATTGGGCTCAATATACTGGGCTAGAATATACATATACAGTCACAATAATTTTAATTTACATTAAAATTAATGAAAAATATTTGTTCACAACCACCGGTAAGAAAAGACAAAATGTAATCCCCCTAGTAAATCTCCCATGCTCAATTTTCAATCATCAGTTTGAAGTTATATGTTATTCTCTAAATTTTGTGTCTCCAAATGAGAATCCTAATATTAAAAAAAGTTTTAGTAGTAAAAGTTCTTAAATATCCAGATTCTATGGGTAAAATCCTGTACATACGAAAATACAAGAACCAAAATCTGAACAGGATCTCGGAATTGATAAATTGAATTTGTTCCATTGTTGAAGATTAATAATTCCTAAGATTTGCAATTGTTTATCACAATTTCTCAGAACATAGATTAATGATTCACCAGAATTCAATTGATCAGACGAAATTTCAATAACACAAAAGTAATTTTACGAAGCATATGAAGCTGGAATGCAATTTCTCTCTGCGCGTTTTGAGTGACAAATTAATGAGATGCCTTGATGTTTATAAAGTTACTACCATTATCACGAACCTGATTCTGCGAATGTAGTTGCAAATTAAAGTTTCATGTTGTAAATCTTTTCAGAATTGAATGCTGACTGTATTAGATTTTAACTAATTTCCATTACGTTTTAATGAATGCCATAAATATATGTAAGATTTAGAATCCAAATTTAATTAATTTTAGAATCATTATTATTTATTTTTAGCCTGGTTGTTCGGGTGTTAGATTCGCATCCCTTGGACATATAGTTCGAATCCGGCTGACAGAAGAACTTCGTGTACGATAGTGGCTGGTGCACGTATATATCTGCCATGGTCACAAAGCCCTCCATATCGGGAGTAATACCGATGGGGGTATTGGTTCAGAGATGATCGTTCTGTACTCCAGGTCTAAATTGTGATTTGTGGATGAGTGAATGAAACATATGAATGAAGTTCGTCCCGTAAAAAGGGTTGTGACACGGGAGTAGCTAAGATTTACTCATGGCCCTAGATGGCGCTACTGAAAAAGCAAGATGCACAAAAAACAAAATCAATGACAAGTGTCATTAGAAACAACAAGAATCAAAATCCTATTTACTTGGAGGTTGAGTTAGTAGCATAAAAGCATCTTTAAGGAATTCTGTAGTTTTATGCGTAATGCCTCCGAGCGATATTAGATGCAGTAGACATTTATATAAAAAGTGATAAATGAATCAAACCTGGTGGACGATTTCATTACAACATTTTGTTTGCTATTTCATTTATGAGAATGTAATAATTTTACTGAATTCCTGAGTATTCTGAAATAACTGTTATCGCTATTTCTAAGACTGTTCTACCGGCTTCCTGGCATAAAGATAGCCCGTCTTTCCTGGGATTTGGGCTTCCTGGTTTTGGCATGGTTGTTTCTTTTCATCTGTGTTCTATCTGTGAGATGTGTGAATGTGCCCCATGCAAAAAGGGGTTGGGCAAGCGAATATGACGCATGATAGCTAAGTCGTACTCCTGAATCTAGATGGCGCTACTCTAAAACAAGAGATGCTCATCTCGGTTTAAAATCGCTGACTTCGTCTAACTAACTTGTCAACCAGCACCATTAGCAACAACAACGCTATTGTTCTTATTTTTCTGATTATATCTAACATCAGCATTCGGGAAACTCTTTAAGACTCTGTAATTTATATTCCCTCATGCAGAATAAAAAATTATTTCTCATCCAAAGCTCAGGAGAGTTCGGATAAGGTAAAAGCTCTTTATTCGCCGGGTATATGCTCTATAAATATGCTGCGAATTCAGAAACCGCGAATACTGAATGGTAATTTATATGGGAGTATAGAGGATATGTTCCTAGGTTACAAAATAAAAATAAAATAAAATACATAAAATAAAATCAATTTAATTGAAGTTTTTGAACATTTTGATTAATTATCTTAAGGCTTAGGCAATGGTTTGAAGAATTTTGTAATTTTCTCTTGCTTGGCAATTTTTAAAACCTCCTTCAATTCAGACTGATACGTAGCAGTCGCATTAGCAATTTGCCTCTTAAAAATAAGACTTCGTTCCATAGATGGATCAATGTTCATAAAGAAATCGCAAAGCTCATTTGCCATTCTTAAACCTTCACTAAGATTTTTCAAATGAAATGTCACGTTTCCAGTGTTTGTTGACGCCTCTTCTTCAATGGGCTGTGAATTTAATATTTCCTCCAAGTTGATTTCAGTCAGATCTTCATTTTGAGATTCAAGCATTCCTGAATGTCACTTGATTCTGCCTGTTCGAACCCATCTCGTCCTATTCCATTCGTGATTTCGGCTTTGTTTGCAGTTTACATTTAACAACATACTTTAGACAAAGTGGTAATAAGATCTATTTTACTTTTTTTATTAGTCCATTTGACTTCATTTACAAAGTATATTGGGTTGGATACCTATTGGAATCCTTTTATTATTACGTATGTACTTATTAGATCCGCGAATAAAGAAATTTTTAGCCTCGAGTATAGGAATTGGATCGCATTTTTTAAATCCGCAAATAGTGAAAACGTGAATGAAGGAAGCGCGAATAAGGAGCTTTTACTGTATTACTAAAAATAATATGAAATCATACCTAAGTAAATAAAGAATGATTATGTTTCATAGCAGGAATTCGATAACATAAATACATTACATGCATTCCACCACAAATTTGTCTGAGTCATGATTTCCTCTGCTTTCTTGAAGGATAGTTAAGTAAGTGCAAAGATATAAACGATTGAATGATATACAAGTAATTAGATGATGGATTGGAGAAAAGGCTTTGACTGAGTAAAAATTTATGTAAATTGAATTAAAATTCTTTTCATCTGTTTCAGATATAAATATGTGTAGAATTTCTGTCGTAACATTTCTTTTAGCAGTTGTTTTTTTAGTATATCTATAATATTCAGTATAACATTTCTTTTAGCAGTTGACTTTCTCGTATATCTATATACACAGCATCTTTCATTACTTGAAATTCATTCAATTGTACCTAAAATTAATATATCTATCCATTTTTTTCACAAATGACTAATATTAAGATAAGGAAACCCTAATTTACGGATCTAAGATTTCAAAAGTCGTCATTTTTTTACCGGAACTGAGCAAAACATTTTAGGACTTTAAAAACGATAGCTAGATTATAAATCGCTTCCTACATGTCTGATTTGTAGAAGTCATTCATTTAATTTCTTCCAATTTAGGTATGCTGTAATTCTTGCATAATTTGTAAAAATTCTATGAATGATTAAAATTTTATAACTGGATGTTCTTATTATTATTACAACTTTTTATTAGCTTTTATTGATTTGGTCTATTTGATCTTGATTTTAAAAGTATAATAATTTTGGGTAAAATTTTCAGTAAGAAATGGACTCTACTTCTACTAATATAGGTGAATGTGTCTGTTTGCGTTGATGCCGTACAGAACAGACTATTTGATTTAGAGTTACAAAATTTGTCAAAAATATTTTAAATTGATAAGCAATTAAAAATTAAGCAGATTTAAGAGTTTTTCCTCTTGCATTTTTCCGCATCATTTTATAATTTAAAAAATTATTATTTCAATAATAAAAATATAACTGAGCATACAAATTTTTCCTGTTTTTTTGGTAATTCTTATAAAATTTTCCTTTTATTAAAAAGAAATTTCATTGTTAGAATGAAATTCAAATGTTTTAAAACTTTTTTTTAATGAAATATTTAATCGCGTGATTATCTTCTGTTCTTGTAAGCATGGAGGAAAGTTTTTATTTTTGATCACCTCAGTTTACATGAGGATTTTATTAAAATTTCACGAAACCACTATATGAAATTTGAAATAGATGCCTAGCCACTTAAACGTTTAACGGACTGAACTACATTAAAAGGGTTCATGTACACAATAACCAAAACAAGTGTAAGTCTATTAAAATAACATGGATAGATTGTCTGTCATGATTTCCTGCTCAAAAATACTTTGAATATTGATTCATAGAATAATGAATCTTAAATTATGCATAGGCGGTATAACTTGAAATTAAACAAACACATTATTCCTGGTAAATCATCTGGTCACTAAAAAGAGATTAGTTAATAATATTTTTTTCTTTTCAATCAAGATGAATTTTATTTTGACTAAATTTTTTGCTTTGATCTCTGTCGTCTTTTCAATTTCAGAAATTATTATATTTTACAGATACACTAAATCGATTTTCCAAAGATTAACAAACAAGATTTGCTAGTTGCAGCTAGGTCTGTGTGTTTAATTCAAATAAAGACGCTTTCTCGATTTTTTCTTATATATTTTCGTACACATATACATATATAACAACACACAGAGATGATGAATACTCATATAGTAGGAAACGCATAATATATATTTACATGTAGAAATTGCCGCTAACAAAAAGCGAACGAATATTTCTTTTTGCAGCTAATGTAGTGCGAGCGTCGCCTCATTTCCTCAGTTTGACACCAACACTCTGGTTGGAGTGTTTACAATAAAATGAGCTTCACCCGCATTCCAAATATTCACAAGGTTTAGAGCATATTGCGCCATCTATGTTCAGTATTAATTAATAATAACTATATGAATAACTAGACAAAGAATAAAATGCAAATAAAATAAATAAATAGAAACAAAAATTACAAATAATAAAATCACACTAGCTCTTGAAGAAACTCTTAACTCATAGCAATGCGTTCTTTTTTATATTTTTTCAAAAACTTACAAGAAAATGCTAAGAAAATTTGGAACAGAAAATAGTTTTATGATACACACTTGCAACCATCAAACGAGTTGTTTAAACCGTTTAAAATTCAATTCAATTGGTTTTAGGCTTCAAATTATCATAATTCAATGAATAAAAATAACTGAATTATCTGAACCCATAATTTAAGATATAATCAAGCTAGAAAGAATCCATTTCCTACCTCGTTAAATGTAACTGTTATTTTGAACAAACCTTAAGAGAAAAAACATTGAACAAAGATAAATGATCAACACTCATAAGATTATTTAAATTATTTACATTAAAAATTACATTTACAAATAAGTATTTTTGTTGAAACCATTAAAAACTGAAAAAAGAAAAGAAAAATAATTTATGGAATGAAAATAAGTTTTACTAATAAGGCTGGTCATCGCAAATAAAAAAAAATGCCGTCTTGTGCTACTTTTTTTGGCTCATTGCTTCTTAAAGAAAAAGAGCTGTCGAAGTTGCATTTTTATTATGAATATAATGGCTGTGTCTGCAATTAGCTAAATCTGGAACCGTTGCTAATTAGGGAAAAGTATCCCCCAACGGCAGTTTTCGATCGTTTACGATAGTTTCTTTAAACTCTTTCGAAGATTCTCTAGAAATGTAATAAAAATTAATGTTTCGGATATCGATGAAAATATGGAGGGATAATGTGCACAACTTCTCTTTTTAATGATCGCGTTGGAAGTAAAAATAATGTGGAAAGGTTCGGAGAGCAGCTAAGAATAAATTTAAAGTTATCGATTTTTTTTGGTTAACTGCTGCTATTGGCACATTTATGCACGTTTTCGATCGATTAATTTCGATAATTATCCAGGTAGCATCGATAGTAATAAAAATTCAGGAAATAAACATATTTCGGGGAAAAATGCCGATTTAGATTTTCGAGTTGTAACTTGACTTTACAATTCATAATGTTGTTATTCGATAATTACATTTAGCTTTTTTTATGAGCAATATTTAATGTAAAATCGGAGTTTTTAACCTTGTTATATAATTTGAACATTTCTTTCCTAGTATATTATTTCTCAAGAAATTCATAAAAATAGAAATAAGGGGTTATTTTAAGTGCAAGAAAATGAATTTCAAATTATCGAACTGCCCTTGGTTAATTATTTTTATGAATATATGTATTCACAAAAGCAGCTCACCAAGAGTTGATTTTAGTTACTCCTACTGTTTGTTTTTACATGTGTGTGAACAAAGCTAAACATGAATAATAATAAGATGAACATGAATAATAAACATAAACTCCAAATTTTATTTTTTTTTAATGCTGGATTGTGGCAAAGATCAGTAAATTGAGAACTGAAATTTAATTATGTGAGCATACATTTTACCCTGAACAAGAACCAGAAGAGTTTCAAATTATTTTAAATATGGTAAAGAGCTTCACAAAAGATTATATTGGGAAATTTCCAGTTGGTAAGAATGTTGTTAGATTGTGCGTAGCAATTCTATTCTTACTTCACGGTATAATTTGATGCGATATCTGTTATTTTCTTTCAGTAGTTTTAATTGCTTTGCACCTGAAAATTTATTTTTTCACTTAGTAAAAATTATTTGCTTTATTTCAATTTTAATGGTTAATATAAATTTGAGCTCTCGTGAACATTATGTATAGAGAAGATCCTGTTACAAGGATAAAAGATTGTCGAGAAGCAAAATTGTACGATGGAAGGCGAAACAAAGCCAAGAGAATAAAAATTAGCTATATGAGTACTAAATCAGCATTTTATTTACTTTTTTATGCTGGATTATAGCAAAGATTCATGTGCTGAAGTCTATTGATTCATAATATTCTTACTTCATTTAGAGGAAATTGCTACTATTTCCTTCAGCATACTTTTTGTTTTGTATTCGGCTTTACGTTTTTTTCTGTTAGTGGATCACTATTTGTTTTAAATCAAATTTAATGATTAGTTTTGCTTGGATTGCCCGAGAACATCACTGCGAAGAAAAAAGAATTTTAATAATAAATTCAATTGCTTTATTTTATTTATTTTTTTAAGCATTTTACTTATTAAACACGCGATTTTTTCTGCCATTTTCAATAGTTAATCTGTGGCAATTATATCCCTGATATTATTCACAGGATAAAATCTTGATTGCTACATGCTTTAGTTAATTTCAATAATTGTTTAAATAAAATTTACAGCAAAAATATATAATAAAGATAAAAATTGTTATCCAGAAAACAAAAAGGAAACAAAATATATGACCTTATAAGACTTTGCACTAATTTTAACCCTAATTTTTTTTATTTCTTCAAAGCATTGAGTGTAAAATTAGATTGGCATACTTTCAAGTTCCTGTTCGGCTCATTTATGGAAAATTAAAGGACTAATATGGGGATTATTATTTATTTATAAAGAATAAGTTAAAATTAGATAGCAAAATTTTGTTAATTTAAATATCGTTGGATATTATTTCACACTGATTCATTACAATGAATAAATTTATGCCGTTAATTTGGGCGACAGTTTTATGAAAAATTCTCAAAACAGATGTAAAATGTATCGGATTTAAAGCATTTTAACTGATTAAGTGCTTCAATTTCTTGATTTACAAACTTAAACAGCCCATTATAATCCAAATGTCTATATTATAAATTTTCAATATTTAAAATTATATTTTTAAAGGTATGAAAAGAGTAAAAAATGTATTATGTATTTTTTGTGATAATAATTTATCATATGAGCATAATGTATCAATTTGCAGAGCAAATTTTCATATGTTAAATCAATTTTCTTCGAAAATTTTATTATTTGTTTCATACGTTGCGTAACTGTTACAACCTGAATGGGTGCTTCTCTTATGTCTCCTGATTATGAAAGGATCTCATGTGATAAATTCAGTAAATAACCTGATTCTGATACATTGTATCAATGAATGCATGCATAAAAAAGAGAATTATCACTTGAATCACAGCTTTTATTTTTTATTTTTGCACTTGAGCAGGGTTTTCATCTTAATGACGATTTTGTAGAAATATTGCGAAACTGAATCGCTCTTAATGAAGAGACTCGGAATAAAAGAGGCCGTGAGAGGTGGTTCTTTATGCATTTGAAACAGTAATTTTCTCCCATTTGAAAAAAAGGAAGCAACCGAAAAGTACTGATTTTGCAATTCTATAGGGCTCGTTATGTTAATCAGAAGATTATGGTAGTTGGAAAAAATCAAATAGCCACGTATCTCAGATTTTAAAGTAACATGGCGTATTTCTTTTAGTTTAATTGAGGAGAAAAAGATTGGATTTAAAAAAAACCGCTGAAAATGAAACTAGGCTTGAAAATATACATAGTATTCGTTCCCAATCACACCCACATAATTTTTTTGCTTGGAATAAATTCGAATTATGCTCTTATTTATAACTGCTTTTTTCTTTACATGTACATATTTTTTCAATTCCTACTATTAGTTCACACTCTCCCTATATTTATTTATTTATAAATCAAAATTTCAGTCTTTAATAAAATACTTTTAATTCATCCACTCAACTTCTAGTATATATTTTTTTAAACTTGTAGTGTATGACACTTGATGTTAATATAGTTTTTTTTTCAAATATAAAATCCTTAATTAAATTTAATTAATTTTTAATACCTTAATTAGAGTTTTATCAATTTGTAATGAATTTTGAAATCTACAGGCAATAGCTCAATTGGAAAATGCAAGGATTTCAGTATTTCCTCCGTGTTCGATTCTAGCGAAAATCAAAGCTTTTTTGATTTTTGATAATTACTTAATAAAAAGTACCTAATATAAAATTTTTCTTTGTTGACCTAAGTAAAAATTGAAATAATTTTTTATATTTCTAGTTTTACTGTTCAGTTGATAATCTGCATTAAGATAACATAAACATTGTTCTCGGTATCATGCACACTGAGATCACATCATATCATACACACTTTTGATCCTTTTCACAATTACCTAATTATTGAAACTGGGAAATTTGTGAGAATAAATAATCGTACAAATAAAATTATATTGAATAATATATTAAATAAAATTATTGAAATTTGATAAATAAATACTGATTCAAATAAAAAGCTTTTTATATTTAAAGAATAAACACTGTTCTAATTTAATCTGATAAAAGTGAAATTTTGCAACATGTAAAAACATTTCTTCTCTTAAGCAACTTATGGTTTACGAACAAATACATATCCAATTGCTGAATTTATTTGAACAAGAATCTCGGTTTCTGTCTGAACATAAGCAAAAGCAAAAGACATTTCTAAGAAGCAATTAATGGTCTTTTTTGTTTATCTTGTTTACCAAAAAAATGTGTTGCAATACATTCCTGGACTTCCATCTTTCTATAAGAAGTGATTTATTTTTAAGGCGACTTTATATTTTCATGAGCTTTAAATCTTCTGAATTATTCCGAATTGTTTATTAAATACCTGTTAATTGTATTTTATCTTTATGTACCAAATCAGGAGGCTGGTGTATCGATTACTCGTTTTTGAACAACACGTGATACTAATATCTTTGAAGTTATTCTGAGTATTAACATGTTTCTTAGCCTTTTTAAGCTTGGTAAAAACAATTTATTGTTAACAAAATAAAAAATATAATTATTCTTACAGAAGCTAAACTATTCATTAATTTATCAAACAACGAAAGAATTTTGAGTTGCCCAAAGTTTAGTTATTTTGAAACAATTCAGTGATCAAACAATTTTTCATTTCTGCACCAGAAAAGAGCAACTTTTCAAAAAAGGAGTTGAACAAAGGATAAACAAATAGTAATCTGTAGGAGAAGCATACGGCTAATATGAAGTTACAAACCACACCCAAACAGGTTTTGGAGTTCTTTTATTAATGTTTGGTTGTGGATCATATTTCTCACATTCAAAGCACACTTTTCGAGCGTCTCGGCATAATCAAAGCATTTTCGCACCAATGATTTGTTCGAATATTTTGACTGGTGCATGTATCTTTCATGAATGATGCGTTTGAAACAGTTACATTTAATGACATTTTAATCCTAAGTTTTAATATAAAACATAACTTGAATCAATTGGAATTCCCTGAAATTAACATAACCTTACCGAAATGAAATTTTTATTCTTGTATTGATAGGCCTGGATCATGTGGAAGCAAGCATAGATTCGGTCTGTTTTAACTCTCATATTCAGGTCGCCATCCATTAAAAAACTGACATAAAATATTGCAGCTTTGAAAAGAAACAATCGGGAAAAGAAGCCAATTAATTATAACACAGGTCTCTTAATTAAAATATCGTCAATTCTAATTCAAAAGTTGTGGACATATTTTTCCCTGATGTGTTTCTCTTTTGTTTCATGTTTCAGGAGATTCTGGACCTTTCTTTAGTTTACCAGATAAGTTCTCTGGATGTCTCTCCAGGAAAGTATTCTGGAACTTTCTCCGTTGGTGTAAAAGCCGAAGATTTCTCAGTCATAGTGTTCTCATTTCAGTGTTGAGTTAATAAAGGGGTTTAATTCTACTTCCAGTGTGTGTTCTTGAGTTCTCACTAAGTGACAATATTACCTTTTTATCCTTGAAAAAGCAGCTGGCACACAATTTTATTGACATTCAATACACCTTTCTTTCAATTCATTTAGGATACATTTTTTCCTTGAATAAATTCGAATAATATCCATTGCAAATGAATACTAAGAAATTCAAATTCTATTATTGGGGGGCACTGATGGCAGCAGACAATTCTGATAATGTTTAAAATGTATGAAAATCGAAGAAGGGTTTCCTATATTTGCAACTTATTTGTTATCTGCTTCTTCATATAAATAGAAAGAATTGCTTTTAAAAAAGTCTGGTTAAATCTTCACACAGTATATTATGGAATGGAATGTATTATATAATTGACCAAAAACAAATTGTACTCTTCTGTTATAGTTTTCTCATCTTTTATAGCACTAAAATGATGAAATAATATTGGGTTGTTCGGAAAGTCATTTCGTTTTTTTTTTGTCAAAATGAAAAGAAATTTTCGTTTAATGAATAAATTATTTATTAAATTATAAAATTGCCATTCTGATCTAATACCTTTTGCCATATTTTTGGTAGTAACATGATTACACGCTCATAAAAGTTTTGGTCTTTGCTGTAAAAAAAACTGATTGAGGTGGTTTTTGGCCTCCTCATTTGAAGGAAAAATTTTGCAAATCAGTTCTGGTACTGATGTACTGTTAACACATCTTCTCCACACATATTGGCTAATTTATTTCTGGCTTGACAGCATTTTTACCTTTTATATAGCAAAAAAGAAAAAAATGACGAAAATACTGTTTATTGCTCTCCATATTTAAAAGGGCACCATCCAAAAACTACTGCGAAGAATCAGCTGCACTTTTTCACACTCAAGCCTTGCTATATCAGCTCTTAAAACATAAAATGATTTTGCGGTTTAAGTATGAAATTGGGTGCGAAAAATACAATTAAATCCTCTGTCGGGAAAAAACGAAATTACTTTCCGAACAACCTAATAATTCCCGAAAGTATTTTTGCTTAGTTCAAAATGTGGCTATTCTATAGTCTTTATTTATTGTCTACAAGTAATGTAGATGTCATGTACTAGTTATTAAAGATGACAGCCCAAAATTTCGAACATCATTGTTGTCATACAAATGAAAGTTTACAAATAGTAATGTAAGGATATCTATTAAGAATTAATGGTAACAGTTTTTAAAAATTCATTTTAGAACTAAAATATGAAAAAAAAAAATCAACTTTTTAGCTTTTGATTTGTAAATATTTAGCATAAATTTTGTAAAGTCTTGATATATTTTTTCTTTAAATTTGTCACCTTGTATCAATATCCAAATAATATTCAATATTCAATAAATCATTGTTGGCAATAGCAAATAAGTGTATTGATATCGAGAATTTCAAATTCCCTCATATATGGGCGTAAGAAAGGAAAAGATTTTAAAATTCCATATTTACAAACACGAAACAAGTCAAGTTAATTGAAGCTCATAGAATAAGGTGTGATAAAATTTATTCTGTTTTATCACCTGCTTAATTTTATTTCCATTACATGCTTTTTTTATAAGTAAATATTATGAATAGATTTCATAACATTTAGTTTAAGTATAACTTGAACGCATTTCTGGCAATGAAATTAATTCAAGCAATTGATTTTTGATAATTTTAAATGATGCAAGATCTTCTGGTTTTATGCATATTTTTCGTGTATTTTAAATGCGTACTGAGTATATTACCAATTTCATCACTTTTTATTGTTTTGTTAAAAAAGTGAGAGAATTCTTTTTTTCGAGGTTTCTTAAGTATAAAGATATCATGAAATTTACAACTAAATAATATTGAAAAATAATATATTTTGTCGATATTCATTTTTTTTACTATATAAATATCGATATTTCAACGTTATAAATTTAGAAACAAAGTTTATATAATGTTTTTCGCTCAAAGTCTACTGGAACCTGCAGACAACCAGTTTTGCTGAAAATAATTGCTCAATCTGTAGGCTATATAGGAAAGAATCTCTTATTTGCAAAAATTTCAAGATTAAAACTCCGAAAAGAAAGAGCGACTTTAAATTGAAATTCACTAGACCCAGTATAAAAAGAGGATAATAAAAATTTTTTTGAAATGAATGACGATTTTGAGCAAATAAGATAACCACTAAAGAGATAGTTGTATAAATGGAAGAAGTTTTTCCAAGAATATTGGAAATGAAAAGCGAAGAGACGGTGAATATAGAAATGCTGTTAATATTAAAGCAAGGAGAAAATGTCATTCTTGAAGGATATTTCCATTCCAGCCACTTTGTGCAAATGACCCCAAAAGAAGATTAGATTATTGACTCAAGCTCTTCAGGAATTGAAATATATTTAGCGGAAATAGAATATTGAATGAAACAATTGGAAAAGCTATTATTGTAATCAGCACAATTTCGGGATCAGATCTATTCGGTAGAATAATTTATATGCAATGAGGTCATTAAGCATATATTGGATTGTTATAGGATTGAAATATAAATTTTGTGCATAACATGATGGAGAAGGATTCTACTTAGTTCAAAGAGAGCATTTACTTTAAACTACCGAATCATTTATGTAGGATAATTTAAGGAAGAAAAAAGACAGAGAAAAATTGTTTTATGGAGCTAAAAAAAACCCACTTATTAGAAGAATAATTAAAAATTCTGTTCAAAATCCGTAATATGTAATTTTAAATATTCTGATGTATATGGATTTAATTTCATTCTTTGCAGTAAGGAAATGGTGATAGAGATTTTTGTTGTTGTTATTTTTAGCTTATCTTGCTTTATATTTATTAAGAAAGAATTTTATAACGAATTTTCATTAACTTATTAATGCACTAAAATTGCGAAATTTTGGGCTGCCGTGTGTTCTTATGAAAATACGTTATATTGATACTTTTACGTTTAAAATGTCAGTTAATCGACTAATTCAAATAGATTTTTATTTCAGAAATGGGGCGCCATCTGGTGGAGAATTTGAAAATAATTTGATGTTTCAATAATATTTATTATTATGAATTGTTATTTTAAGGATTAAAAAGTACAAAATACTTAAAAATATTCCAGAAAGGAAATTTTAATTATGTAATAAAAATTGACAACAAAAAATAATTATTAAATAATCACTGCTTAAGGACTGTTTCATGTATTGTTGACTATGTTCTTGATTTGATTCAAATTTGATGGAAAAGAACGAGGAATTGTGAAATTCTTTCATACAACTTCTGGTTTTTTCTGGCAGATGTATTACAAAATAAAGGAATAGCAAATTTCTGGCTCCAGAACTGAGGTCAAATATACCCATACCATGTTAGGTTGATGCTGTTTTGAGATTTTTTGTGCGTTTTAAAATTTCTCTTTCGTATTCATTTAATTTGTTTGGGAGTTCAAATACCAAAATCCTCTAATTCGTAATTCTTTTGACCTACTTTGCAGACTTTCTAAGTAGAAATAATTAACTTTCCCGTTCTGAACATCGCAGAGTGGCGTTCTTTTGATTAAAAAAAGAAAAAGAATTGCATTTTTCACTTAGAAGATTTCAGGCAGAATCAAGTAGTCCGTAATCCCGTCATTTCAAAGAAAATAGATTAGTTACGTTACATTGTTCTGTAGGAAGTAACATCTATCAAAGGTTTTTACTAATATCTTGATTCAATTAATTTTGATATTACTTATCTATCTACATCTTTTGATATCAAAATTAATATGCCAACAAATACATGTTTTCACTATTTTAAAGCTATCTGTATTTTTGAATGAACATGGTTTAGATAATTAGATTTTATCCGATGGAAAATAATCTTTCAGCATGATTTTTTCTCTAAATTTTGGTTTTTATGAATGCTTTTTTTTTCTTTTATTGGCATTGCATAATTTTATATAAGTGGGTTAGGTGATTTTTTTTTGCATTGAAACTAATTTTCATAAGTAATTCGCATTTTTGACTGTTGCTGAATTTTGTGATAAATTAAATAAATGAGAATTATTATAGTTAAATGTATTTGTGTATACTATGGATCAAAAGTTCATCCATAGGATTGTATCTAATTTGTTAGTAATAAATAAAATGATTAATCTAGTAAAATTCTGGAGGATTTAAACTTAGGGGATTTATTTGGAATGCATTGAGCCTCAAATATTGTGGCCCAGAAATTATGAATTTTATGAATTTGTTTAGGGAAATTACATAATATAATTCATACCTCAATTTTTTTCTTTCAAACGAATCATTCAAGGAGAAAATATTCTTATTCACTTAAAAATATTCAAACTCGAAATTTAGATAAATCTCTGCGTTTTAGAGCTCGTCCTCTAACACACACACACACACACACACACACACACACACACACACACACACA
>JAPMOQ010047785.1:2875489-2922980 GCA_026543055.1 Argiope trifasciata | reverse complement strand
CAATTATCTATTTTGTCTCTTAATTTCTTTATAGATCTAAGCTGTCAGCTGAAGGAAAAATGAGCTTTTTTATATCTCCCTCATAGATATCTATGTAGTGTTGATGGCCAAATATCTTCAAATCTTTTCTCCGTTTTTTCAATTTCCGCACCAGAAATGTTGGAATGCCACCGTGGATGAAAATGAATCTTGAAGTACAAGGTATGGATATCTTATATTGGAGAATCGAATACCTTCTGCTCAAAAAATTCTGCTAAATTTAGAATAGAAAATAAATTTATATTCCTGTACTTTACATTTCGTCCCTGCTTAAACTCGCCATACCACTGATGAGATTGAGTGATTATGTAGAGTGCACCGGTAAACATTCTTTACTTCATACTAGCCGCCTTTGGCGACCAGCCGGATCGCCAATCTTAATGTTCGTTAAAATTTTAATAATTTTATATTTTATGTATTTCCTATTTTAACAACTTCTTCCTTAGAATATGTTAAAACTTCAAATTTTTTCAGTCATATAATTCGCTCATTATATTATAAAGGCCATCAGCCATAACGTAACATGTATCTCGCTAATTTTTTGTTAGCTTTCGAAGAACTTATGCTTCAAATTAAAGTGGAAATGATTAAACTGCAATTAATAGAAGAACATTTTTTACTGAAACAAGCATTTTTTTTTTACCATATGATACTAAAAAAAGAGTGCCTGAGCTTTTAAACTTCATGGGCGCTAAAGAATATTTTTCTTAATTTATGCAATATATCAAGAAGTTCCCAACCAAATTTTTTCAGATTCATCATAAACAGATCGAATAATTAACAACTTTTAATTTTAAATGCATCAAACACCAAGAACATAAACAGAATCGTTTAAAATAATCGGTCGAAAACATGCTTAAAAAACCACAAAAAATCGTATAATTAAAAGTATAAGCATATACAAAAATATGTATAATTAACTACGTAAATACAAATTAATTACAAAAGCACAAAACTAACCTAAAAATAATTTAAATCAACTCCGTATTCGTTAAAAATAGTTATCAACAATCGGAGCTAAATGCGCCTGTGCGAATTATCAACGCCAGATATGGTAAATGGATATGGCATGGTAAATGCCTGAATCTTCTATGCCAGTTACAGTAACGCTATGCATATTATTTTTTTAAAAAATTTTTCTTTATTCTATTTTGTTTTAATCCGAATGTACTTCAAAATAAATCTAAAGATCGATTAATAAACAATGTTTGATTTAAATGCATCAATCACTAAGAAAATAAACAGAATCATTTGAAATAATGGGCAGAAAACTTGTTAAGCCTAGCCTCTCTAGCATGTGTGTGTGGGGGGAGGGAACTGAAGCTTTACTTATTTAGTGGTGGGGAAATGAAAGGAATTTTTTGGTGGGAAAGTTATTTTTTATTGAGAATTAAATTTCTAATTAAAAATTAAGAAAAAGAGATCCTAGAAACGAAGCATTTAAAAAATATGACTACAGAAAGTCGCTGAGTATTTAAACATTATGGATACTAAAGAATAACTTTATTAATTTATGTTATATCTCGAGAAGTTTTAAACAAAACTTTCTCAGATTCATCATGAACAGACCGATTAATTAATAAGGTTCAGTTTTAAATGTTTCAAACACTAAGAAAATAAACAGAATCGTTTGAAATAACAGGTCGAAAACGTGTTAAGCCTCTAAAACCAAGTCCGTACCCGCTGAAAATATTGTCAACAATCAAAACACGATGCGCATACGTGAATTTTCAACACCAATTATGATAACGCAAATGCGCAAATTTTCTACGCTACACAAATTAGAAATTTTAAATTTCCTTTATTCTATTTTATTTTAATCCAAAAGTACTTCAAAATGAATCTGAAAGATCAATTATTTAACAATGTTTAATTTTAAATGCATCAAACTCTAAGAAAATAAACAGAATCGCCGAAAACTTGTTAAGCTTAGACTCTTTAATTGGAAAAAAAACTGAAATTATACTCATTCGGGAGGGAGGAAATGAAAATATTTTTTGGCGCGAAAGTTAGTTTTTAATTGATAATTAAAATTCTAAATAAAAATTCAGAAAAGGGACCCCACATGTTCATTCCCGATTTCCAAGGTATGAATTTGCCAAATTTGGTAGCTGTAGGTCGAACGGTCTGGTCTATAGAGCGCCAACTCACACACACACACATTGAACTTTAATACAAGTAAAGATTTCTCTACCTTTTATTTTTAACCCACTAGACCTATGGTTGGCTGAAAAAACTGTAGAGTGTGAAATGATGAACAGATGAAAGCATTAAGAACTCCTACATGATTTCTGCAATCATATCCTAACCATATTAAGATTTAAATATTTAACGATTATTAAAGAAAAATAAAAAAAGAAATTTAGTCAGGACTATGAATAACTTCTGACATAGGGGTCTTAGGGGGAGCATGTCTTCCCAGTGGTCTAGACTTCCTGGGTCAAGAATAAAAGAAGAAATTTAGCAAGACTATGAATAACTCCTGTCACAGGGGTAGCACGTCTTCCCCGTGGTCTCTGCTTCCTAGGTTCGAGTCTCGGTTCGGGCATGGCTATTCTTCTTCTTTGTTTTATCTGTGATGTATGTGAATGTGCTTCCCTGTAAAGAGGAGTTGTGCAAGTGAATGTGACTTATGAATTAGCTACGTCATACTTTTGGCCCTACTGAAAAAACAAAAGACTTTCACTCGGAT
Source organism: Argiope trifasciata (assembly GCA_026543055.1). NCBI lineage: Eukaryota > Metazoa > Arthropoda > Arachnida > Araneae > Araneidae > Argiope > Argiope trifasciata. The sequence continues at coordinate 2,920,249 of JAPMOQ010047785.1, read as the reverse complement.
TAAATCGCTGATAGATCTGTCAGCGAGTATGTAAAGCGCCAGAAATAACAACAAGAGCATTGTTGCACACTTAAGATTCCATAGTTTTTATAATAATAAATCAAATTAAGGACTAAGAATTTTGAATAACAAATTAAATAATTTTTTATAAATGCGATTTAATGAGAGCATGAAAAACTGAATAATTTTTTTTAAAAAAACCTCAAAATCGTAGAAAAGAAGGCTTGTAAACAAGTCTTTAAGGAAAGCACACCTAAGTGAATATGATATGAAAGAAAAGATAACTAAGATTCATTAAAAATTAATATATATTACAGGTATCATTAACGTTTTGGTTAGCTTAAATTATTTTTATCGACCTACTTTCACAATTGAATTTTATTTTAAATAACAATAAAATTTCTTCTCTTCAGTGCTTTACTGAAAAAATTTTGTAACCATCTTAAGCATTTATTTTTATGTATTTTGATATTTGTGTAAACATTATAATCATTGGCTCGGTGTTCCATTACAAAAACTTTTTTGAAGCGATATAAACGATTTCAATTCTTGGTCACATTTTTGCACAGAGAATTTTTACAACAAATCTATTTGTAAAATAGTTCCTTGAAGTGTCACCAAAGTTTTCAAATTTATTGCCTCTGAAGTTCAGAAATCGAGGCTGACGGAAAAATCGACTTTTCTGAATGAATGTTTAAACTTTCGTAGTAAGAACGTTGAAGTTATTGGCTGTGATTCCGGCAATTATCTTTTTTTTTTCTCTTTTCCAACTTACATTATGCTGTCGCTACTTTTTCTATTAAAAAGAACTTGTAAAAATTCAGTGTTTCAATGCCTTGATTTCCTTTGGGAAGGGAGTGACTTTACTTCGAAAGAAAAAGAAAGAAAGAAAGAAAAAAAATATTACGCTTGAGATCTTTGTAGGAAGAAGAAGAAGTAAAGAAAATCCGAACAGAAATAAACTCAAATAAAAAATGAAATGATGTAGAAAGAAGTTAAGTTACATGTAGAATACATACGTTTTTTTGCACTGCAGACATTTTCAAATCTCTAGAGTAAAAGACTAAATGGCATTGATATATGCAACTGAGACTGATTTGAGTCATTATTAATATAAATTTGATTTAATACCATTTATTAAGTAACTTTGATGCTCGTAAATTACATAATGTACACTAGATAACGTGAAATCCAAATTAAAATGGAAAGGATTATTGTTTGATACGATTCTAAGCAATTCAAATTTTTATAAAAACTGTAAAGTTCATATATATATATATTTTGCGTTGCAGAATTTTTCAAATCTCTAAAGAAAAATACTAAGCAATACTGATATATACAATTGAGGGAGAGTTAAGTTATTATTAAAATAAATTTGATTTAATACTATTTATAAAATAACTCTGATACTTATAAATTACATAAAGAAAACCAAAATATGTAAAATGCAAAGTAAAACGCAAAGCTTATTGTTCTATACTGTTCAGACTTTTATACCAAGTTAAAATCTCATACATGCATATTTTTTGCGTTGCAGAAATTTTCAGCTCTTTAAAAGAAAAAAAACTTATTGGTATTGATGTATACAGCTGAGGATGATTTGAATTATTGTTAATATAAATTTAATAGAATATTATTGATAAAAATAGCCTTGATGCACATAAATAATATAATGAAAATAAGTGAATTACATTCGAAAAGAAAATGGGAAAGTTATTGCTTGATGATACTCTACTCTAGCTAAACTTACAAAATTAGAAATTTATATTAATAGAAAAAAATTCTTTCATACATGTCACTTATCATTAAGCTAAGAAAATTCAGATAAATTATTCATTTTAATGTGATATAAATGTATTTAAAATTGTTTCTTGTTTAATCATGAAAACGCAAGGGGTTTTGTGGTAACCAAATACTTCATGGAAAAATATTTTTTTATCTATGTTTATAAAGACTGAATCAGACGTATTGATAGATGTAACATGATAACTGCATAAAATCAGAGTAGTTTATTATACTAAGTTATCATACAAACGTGAATCAAATTTTGCCAGATATAACTATATTTTTCGACTTATTAATACATGATTGAAGATTTATTAACAGTATGAAATAGAAGATGGATAAAAAAAAATCGCTGAATTCAACACAATCAAACTCATTACAATCCGATCTCATCTCCGTTACCTGCTCTCAATTCCATTTTTTTACCTCTTATTACATACAGCTCTCTGTCTTAGAACAACGGAAATATTTACTGAATTTCAAATTAAGACTTCTAGTAATGAAGTTAAAATAGGAAATAAATGCTTCAACAATAAAGATTATGAGATGTATTTCGACAAGTTCGAACAACACCCCATTCCGAATGGTTTATTTATAATTTTCAAATGAAGATCCCAAACATGGATGGGATAGACATTTTTACAGATGGTTCAAAGGATGAAAATAAAGTAGAAGCTGCAATTGTAGTGTGCTACTATGGGAAAGAGATAGATAAAAGTCTTGTGAGATTATCGAATTATGCGACAAGTTTTCAGGCAGAAGTGCAAGCTTTAAAAATTGAATATTGTGAAAGGGTGGAGGACAGACGGACGTGCTCAATTTTTTCCGATTCCCTGTCAGCTTTACAAGCCATACAATCATCTCACAATTGTAATAAGGTAATAGGGGCGATAAAAGAAAAGATAAAAAGTGGTAAAATTAACAAGTTGATAGAGTTGAATTGTATTAAGGCCCATAATGGGATATATGGGAATGAAAAGGCGGATCACTATGCGAAGTTGGCGATTAAGAAAGATAATATTGATATTATTGTCCCCAAATCAAGTGGTGTTTTAAAAGGGAAATTGAGAGAAGAAATAAAACTGCAATGGTTTGACAGATGGTATATGTCCAAAAAAGGAAGAGTCACTTTCGAATTTATTCCTAATCCGGAAATTAAAATAAGAAGATACCATCCACTTATAATCCAAATAATATCTGGACATGGGAGATTTCAAGCATATTTCCAAAGAGGAAGAACGCAAGAAAATAAATGCATTTGTGGGGAAATTGGTACAGTTTACCACTATTTAATGGAATGTATGGAGATCTCAGAGTTAAGGAAGGACCTGAAGATTGACAATAAGGATTTGAGTACAGTACTGATGGTACCAGGTAATCTGAAAACTCTGAAGGATATGATGTTAAAGATTGACAGTTTCATTCCAACTGTTTGAGAGAGTGCAGATGGGGAGGAAGACAGTCATTTACTACCCCAAAATTAATGCTAGTTTGACTGATCGGTCAATGTAAGGCTGGACAATATTTATTCAGTAGCCGACCACAATAAATCCTGTCGATACTGTTACGTTCAGTGGTGGCGGGGTGGTAGCTGTATGCAAGAAGAAAAAGAAGCTCTTGGTCTAAAGTTGAAGGTTATCGCCGCATAGGCAGCGTATATTTTATCGAACACTTGCAATGCTGACAATTTAAAATAATTAACTGATGAGTGTTTGCCTAAATTAAATTTAATAAAATTCATTAAGTAAATTCTACTGAGGAATTGTGTTTTATATCATATTCATAATTTTTACAGCTTTATTTAAGAACTAATATTATACTATTAATAGACAAAACTAATGAATCATTTTGATTAAGTAAATTATGACCTCATAAATTCGAACAACATTGGAGAAAACTCAATGGAACTTAAGAATGTAAATTCAAAGACCAACAGCCGTGGCATGAGCCACAAAATTTCATGGAACGAGTTGTTTTCGGACAGATACAGAAGCATTTTTTAAAAATTATAAAGGGGCAAATGATGGTAAAAGACGATAAAGATATTATATTAATAATGTAAATACATAATTATTCTAGTTTAATAAATGTAATTGCATTTTATCTTGAAAGGGTTATTTCTTTTTTAAAAACGTGAAATAATTAAAAGTAACTGTGTTCAAGTTGTCGTGATTATGGCTCAATTTCAATAGCGAGAATTTTACTTTTCATTCGTTTATTAAAATTATTGGAAAATTAAGCGGATACTGTTGCAAAGAGTTATAAAATTATCTTCTAAAGTAAATTCGAAAGTTTTAGTTTCGATAATTGCAGTTTAAGTTATTTTATGTATGAATATATAATAATGTCAATATGTCACAAATATATTGCCCAGAGAAAGATTTAAACGCTGAAAATCAGATATACTTTGTATATTTGTTAAATGAGTTTGGAATAAATTTATTAATATCGAAGAGAAAATCAAAATAGTCTACTCCAAGATATAGAAAGCAGCAGGCTAAATTAGAAGCACGACTTTGTGATGAAACAAGCTCTAAAATTTATGACAAGTTAGATAAACAGATAGCAGTTCTCTCTTTGCTACATCTAAGAATGGATGATTCAATTGAGTTGGCGAACATATCATGTGGAGCCTCATCGAAACAATAAGAATTATTTTCAACCATAAAACACCAATTTACAAAGAGATTCTCTCATATTTTTTATATGAAAGTATGTAAAATTCACACCCATTTATTTAATTTTAAGGAAAATTCTGTTTCTTAGAATACAAGGTGATGTTAACTTTAGTCATCAAGTGACAACAATATAACACAATGCAATTCCTAGTAAGCGCAATTCAAAGTTTTGTGCAATCAGATATTTGTATCTCGTTCATTAAGTTTGAGAGATTGGGTGTGAAATTCCATCTCCTATATTCATATTTCAGCGATTATTATGACATGACTGTGACTCAAAGGCTGAAAGGACTGTATTCAACATTGTATTTACCTTTCTGTAATTGTAAAGGTATAATATTAAATTCCTGATTAAAATGGGTTTATTTAAACTAAGTTTACTTATGAAAAATAGTTATTTATTCAATAATTTTCATTTGATGGAAAAATATATAGAGTTTGAAGATATTACACGATTTTCTAGACCAGCGTATTCTTTGTATTTCAATCTGATGGAACAAATTGTTAGACATCGGGGATAGCAATGATTAATTGCTCATTTCAATTCAATTTTCAATTTTTTTCCTCTATTATTTTAGAGAGGTGGCTTATAACATGATAAAATATATGGATAATTCAGGCATACAGATAAATAACTATTTAGTTTAGGCACCTTATGGAACATATTCAATTTCTTTGTGCTAATTATAATCCAAATTCATGTTGATTAATGAAAAAAATGGATTCATTTTCTCCTACATGTTTCCATATATATTTAATCAACAATTTATTATATTCTGTAATCTTGCTTATGGAGTTTTTAAGACAATAAGTTTTAGATATCTAGAAGAAGCCTCATTCATAAATTAATCGGTTATCAATTTATTAAAAATTTATTTAAGATAAATGTTTGGATTAACTTACAAGCCCTGACATCACTTTAGTTCATATTTTGTTTTTCTATAATTGAATTTCGCTTATTTTTCTTTACTTTCTTAAATAAGTTATTTTATGCATGACACTACCCAACTTTAATAAATTGTTTGATTTTCTTAATTTTCTTCCTACTACATAATATTTTACTGAAAATAAAAATAAACAGCCATATTGCTTAAAAAGTTTTATTGAAAAAGTTTATTTAGCCATATATATATTCTTTAAGTTTTAATATTTGAGCTTTGTAATAAAAAGAATCATCTTAATCACATGCATGGGCGAACATGATACTTATTACTTCTTTAAACTCAAGAGGGAACGTTATCTCCAAAAGCAATTCAAACGACTTTTTATTAAGAAACTGTAATTTCAGGTCTTTTAACTGTTATTACGACTGGCCACTTTAGGCAACTCTGCATCTCTCTCTATCTAGTAGTAAAAGCTAATTTAGAATACAGGCTGTATTTCTAAACAGAACGCTTCATATCGCTCATTTTGCGTAAAAGTCATAAAAATAGTCATTTAACCTTGCTATGAAGTTTCATGCAATAAAAACTAACATTGGAGTGTTTTTTTATTTTCTGAAATGCAAATTATTTGAAAGAACTGAACGTTGAATGTATTAGGTTGGTGCGTATGAAATGTCGGATTCTTAAGTGATTGTATAAAACTGTATATCTTTCTTCAAAAGCTGTTTATTCAATCAAAGTATGCTCCATTCGCTTCAATACACTTCTCACAACGAGATTTTAAAGCGTAGATGCCTGTCTTAAAAAAATTTTGGTCTTTAGAATTAATAAACTCTGATATCGAGTTTTTTAGACTGTCTTAATTTTCATAGTGTTTGCCCTTAAAAACAGCTCTAAATGCTTGAAAAAATGAAAATCGGTCGTCGAGAGATCCGGTGAATATGGTGGATGCTGCAAAACTTCATATTCCAGTTCGTTCCAGCTTATTTCGCTCTGTCAGTGCGTGCGGTACCCACTTGTCCATCTTCTTAACCTTGCCAATCTCAGAAAGGTGTCTCAATATCGTTGTATGGTCAACTTTCATCCTGATAGCAAGTTCCCTCGTGGATACGGCTGGATCCGCTTCCACTAGAGCCTTCAGGTCATCATTCTTCACAGACGTTTTGGGTCTTCCGCGCGGCTCATTTTGCAGTGAAAAATCGCCAGTCCGAAATTTTTCGAACCAACGCTGCACTTTCCGTTCGTTAACCGTATTCTCCCCAAATGCTTGGTTTATGTTGCGTGCAGCTTTTGCAGCACTATTACCAAGTTTGTACTCATATAAGAAAATGACGCGAATGTCGGCAGAATTCATATCGGCAATAAACTCAAAAGAAATAACAAAAGGGAAGACCTTCGAGAAAACCTATTTTGCTGAAATGAGTCTCTGGCAATGGACAATACGACTATGAATGAGGTTATGCCAAAGACAAAAGTATAACGAAAACAGGGAGACAAACGTCCGCATGTAAAGAGAATCCGACATTTCATACGCACCAACCTAATATAATAATTCGATGCTTTTCAAATGTCCGTGTGTTGGAAAAAACCTCAACCATTCAATTATGCATCACTTGGTGTTCATCGGTCTATCTGTGAACGTAAACACAAAACCACAACATCACAATCTGATGAAATTTAATATACTAATCTATGTAAATAAAAATGAATGTTTGTCTATATATATCTTATGACTTCTTGAACCACTCATCCGATTTCGATTAAACTTGGCCAGCGTATTGTTTACACCGACAAGATGGTTATAAGGGTGGCACAATTATTTAAAATGAAAAAAAAAAAAATGAGTCCCAACCGCATATATTTACCAAGGACTAATCTCCAAATAACTTGCCGAGGAGACGATTGATACTGCAGAAATGCGAAATCCAAGTTAAAGGTTAATATTCTATAGAACGCAAATGTCATGCAAGTCATTCTCAGAGGTAACAACCTTATTACAGATTATGCAAGAAAGCTTTGAGGAGACCAACCCTGTGGTTTTAAATTTTAATTAAATTTTAGTCTTTTTCGATGTAACTACCAAAAATATTGTAGAGCAAATAATGTTGCACCATCTGAAATTTCAAAAATTATCTTTTCTGCTATATTAACTATTTTATGGTATAAATATATTTTCTATGTTTAATCAACTTTAAAATAAAATATTTTAATCACATTTTCTAAAAATAAATTTGGAAATTCTGAACCAATTTTAAACAAATCACGAAATACAATAAATAGTTTCTTTCATTGGCATTTTGAAAGAACACCAAGTTTTTTAATTCTAAAAGAATGCACGAATTCAATATATAAAAATGTATATTTGATTGTTCGTATTTTATATGTTGTCGTTCATTCTATTTCGATAAAATATTGCCAAATTTTCGGATGATTGCACTTAATATTATTTTTTTTTCGTATTTTATATGTTGTCGTTCATTCTATTTCGATAAAACATTGCCAAATTTTCGGCTGATTGCACTTAATATTATTTTTTTCGGCGGCAGCAAGGCGCCGGGTATCAGCTAGTACCATATAAATCATTATATTGAAACCTTTAAGAGGTCCGAAGTGGCCTGGTGATAAGGTCCCGACTTCGAGACCTGATTCAACTGGAGAACCGCGGTGTAAGAGGATCAGGTGTACATTAAATCTATCGGGGCCATTGATTGATTGCTTTTAATGTTATTTTTTTCGGCGCCAGCAACGCACCGGGTACTAACTAGTTTTACATAAAATTCTAAATCGGTTCCAATTAGGCTAAAATAATCAATGGGAAGTGGTTCAAAAATACAAATTTAATTTTCTTTTCTGTATAAACACATTGTGAATATATAATTGAAGTCAAGAATGACCACACCCATTTGTTTAACATTATAATTCACACTGATCTGTAAAAACAATTATTCTTTCATTATGTTTTCATTTTTTAAACACTTCTTTAAACATAAACTTTCCAAATCATCTCAATTAAGCAATTTTGAAATTGGAGCATTTAACCCCATTCAAATCAAGTCAATTTAGAATACATCACTGACATGTAACAATAATTATTACTGAAATAAATTAAATGCTTAAATGCATGTTGTTTTATTCTGCTCTGTGAAGTCATGCTTATTTTACTCCTATTTAATGACTCCAGGATTTCAAACTGTGCTTTGTACAACTTTTTGTACTGTATATTTATTATGTAAGCACGAATTCCAGAAATTGCTATTATGGAGAAAGCAGGCAGCATGGTTTTAATTTTTTCAAAGGTAATATAGTAGAAATCCATTTCGTCAAGTAATTTCAGAAGGATTCTTTGCGATTTCATTAGATTTCAATTAATGTTAGCCCCACCACATACATGGACATTCAAAGTTCAAATAGTTATTAAAAATCGGATTTGGAAAAAAAGTTGAAATATCTTTTGAAAGTATGGTTAGAAACATCAGGCAGATGATCTACAGGCCGCATGGATTACTTGGAATTTAAGCTTTCATTCTGGCAGCATATAGATTATATGCTTCAGTTTATGAATGCCAAGGTCACAAATTTGTTGACCTCGATTCAAAATCATTGGAAATACTTCCAAAATGTGAATATTTTTGAAAAGACTCTGCAACCCATATACTGATGTGAATCATGTATAACTAGGAATAGCACTAATTTTGAGTAGTTGTTGTAAAACTGAACATTCTCAAGTACTGATTAGAATAAAGCATCGCTATAAACGGATTAGGATCAATCGTGGCGTATCATTTCTGACCTATTTTTTTGCTCATTCGGTTTAGTTTAGTTATATTAACTTCTCGTCTTAAAGAAACACTAGAGCTATCTTGGGACGGACTTCGCAATTTTGATCAGCAATTATATGACGGGAACGACGCCTCAGAGGACATCCTTCTCCAACATTTCCCACCACATCAGGGAAGGGCGTTTCGCCCTGACCGATTTGAAGTGCATCAGACCAACTAGCAAGACAGTTCTTCAGTGAAATCGAATTTAGAGCTCGAAACCGTCAGGTTCAGAATACGATACCTTACCACCAGGCCATCGCGGCTCTTTAACTCTTTAAGAAAGACGTTTTCAACTATATTCTTAAGTGGTTAAAGCTTGCATCAGTGTTTCCTATCTTTTAAACAATATTTAAATTTTGAATCAACCTGTAGTTGCCAATTATAATTTTTAACGCACAATTCATTTTGATAAATAACAATCTAATTTGTTTTAATAAGATACATTACAACAAGCATGATATTGTCAAAACTATTTAGAATATCTAGTTATATTAGAACGAAGTCATCACCAAAATTAAAGCATTAAGATAAGAAATACTTCAAGTCTTTTATGTACAAAAAAAAAAAAAAAAAAGAAAAAGAAAAAAAAAGAAGAAAAAAAAACCACAAAAAAACGTAGCCAGGAAAATAAATTTAAATTGAATTGATTTTCATCGTGTTGAATGAAATTTTAAGAAGGAGAAAGGTCTAAGGTTAAATTACTTTTCTTGCTAACAGAATATTACGAGAGAAATGAAAACCTTAATTAAGCTTACACAGCGTTTTAAAAGCAGTTCAGTGAAGTATACATTTTTTAATAACATTAAATGAATTACTTGAAATAAAGCTTTGGCATGACTATGAAGTTAAGACCAGATTATAAGGTTATTTTTTATTTTACTAGAATCATTTTTCATCTTTTTAGTATTAGAAAAATCTAACAAAAGGATCTATCTGCTCAGTAAAGGAATAATAAAATGAGCACAGGTCGTTACTTTCAAGTCGCTGTCCCTTAGATAAATTTATATATTTTTTTCGTGGTTGTTCATTCCATCTCTGTGTTTGTCTTCTTACTTATTTTCGTAAGTATTTACTTTACTTTTCCTTTCTGTTTTTCTGCCAAAAATTTTAATCACGCTTTGCTTCTCACAGAATTCCAAAGTAATTTTGCTTCTTAATCTTCAGAGGAAAACTTTATGCAGTTTAAATAATAAAAAAGAAGCATTTTTTTCCGAATATCTTCATAATTGTTTTCTGGAAACCTCAAGAACGGATTATTTCTGTAAATTCTTTTAAGGAATATTTTTGTTAAAGATTCTGAATGGCATTCCTGGAAACAAACAATGCTGAGGAATGTTTATAAAATACAAGCATTCGGCAAATTATATTTTTTAAGGGAATGGAAATTGAATCGTTAAGTGTTAAATGTTTTGACATTTTTCTAGGCGTTTTCAGGTGCTATTACTTTTTTAAAACGACAAATTGACGCTTTTTTGCTAATTCTACAAATTTACCAAATAGTAAAGATTAATAAAAGTTAGATTTACATTGGAATAGACAAAGAAAAAATAAAAGTTTTGAAAGCAATAATCATTTAATGTGATCAATCATTTGACTTAGCAGATAAAAGATGAAAAATTGTGAGTTTTGATGAACAATTGGTAAATAATAAGTAGATTTAATATACATTTTATTTAATTTATATCTATTAATTCTATTAAAAGTACTTAATAGCTTAAAATTAATGCTATTAAACAATTAATAAGCTGCACTTAGAAAACAAAAATTGTGCAATGAAATTTTACAAAAAGGGAAATTTGCTACTGCATTTTTTATTGAAAGTATTGCATACCCGTCACATCCTCCCTAATGAACACAATTAAAAAATAATTCAAAATGTACAACTTACAAATTTGACTTCTAATTATCCAAATAAATTAGAATTATATGGACCATACTTGAAAATTACACTATTAGGAAATTAGAAACATGAAAAAAGTTCAAATAATGTATAAATTAGATTGAAAAATTTTCAAATTAGCCAGATTCCACATTTAAATTAAATTTTATTTCCATTCATATTAAATAATCAGACATTTAGGATTTCATTTAGTTTTAAATTTGAAATGTTATATACACCAAAAATCTGGTTCATAATGATTTTTGAATATTTCGTGGTATTTTAAGATAGGAGAAATTTAAAATCTATCATCTAAATTTTCTTTACTTTAAATACAATTTTAGTACTGAGAAAACGTTTTAAAAATAGTCCGGAAAAGGACTGACAAATAATTTTAGTCCATCTATCTGAGGTGTGCTAAGTCATTAAACAGTTTCATTTTGATATTCAATAAGTAGCTTGTATTTTTTTGTCACTCTAATATTACTACAAAGCAAATCAAAAGACAGATTGCAATTGACATGCTTCTTGACATCTTTTTGATGTTGTATGAGTCGATTTCACCAAACTTTCTAAGCTTTTTATGCGTATCATGAGCTTCCATACGAATTTCTAAGCTTTAATATTTTTTTGATAAAAATTCTTTAAAAATATCTAATTGCAAGATTTTTTTTGAAAAGTCTGCTATATTTAAACTATATCAGAAAGCAATAATGAGTACACACATTTATTTAATTTGAATTGTTATTTGTTTGTGAAAGTTGAATATTATTATAGTTAATTTTTTCACTTTCTGATGCTTGTGAGTTTTATAATAAAATTGCAGCTCAGATACCTTTTGAGTTAATTATTACAATTTTCTTCTTATTTCATTGATAATATTATACAATTTCTTTCAAATTCGTAAATTTAAAACAAAGTCAAAGTGAAATGCTTTTAAGTAAAACCAATTGGTAAAAGGTCTTCATGAAAATATTAAACACAGTTTCAAAAATCAGAGTCTCTGGTTAGATGTTATTTCAGTCAATTTAAAATTGTTTTATTTGAATAAGTGTAGCGTCAATTTGATTGCGGTTGTAGTTTAATTCGAGACATTCCTGTAATAACATTCAAATGATTTGAACCAGTGGAAGCAGCATCGAATGAAAAATTAAAAATCGTTTCCAAAAAGGAGATTTTCTAGTTAATTTCACTAGTTCTTCCCAAATAATATTGTTTTCCTTTATTTTCAACTTGTTTGCAAGAAATCTTCTTCTAAATGCAGATTCCATTTTAAGAAAAAGCACCAACAATTTCTAGAAAGCTCAGGAAATTATGGAAAAAGTAAACATCTTGGAAGTAAATTATTAATACGTTTTTCAAATATTTTTTTCATTTTGACTTGGGTTTTATATTTTTTTTACTAAAACGGGAGTTTAAGAAATGAAATAGCTTTTGATTGCAAAGCAATTTTTAAAATGAATAAACGAAACTAGTTGTTTAGAAGGAAGTATTTAAAAAATTCCCGTTTTAAAATCATGTATGTTTTGATATACCATTTCCCAAAACTTAATATATTTATAAAATAATAAACCTTTTATAATTCAGGTGAAGCGAAATTTAATGAAATATTCTATTCCTTCCCCACAGTAATAATAATAACTGCATATCGCTTTCTTTCATTTAAAGGAAGAATATTAAATTTTTGAAAATTGTTAATAAAATTCCGTGCATAATTATTTTACCCAGTTTTTCCTATGTTAATGATACACGACTTTAAAAAATTTTATATAAAAACATGCATCAAAAAAGGACTTCCTTGTTTTAAAAAATAAATTATCACGCTAATGTAATTCTAATGTTTGTACTGACGACTTCACACATATTTAAAAAAATAAGAAAATAAAAATAAATATATAAATGCAAATAAATAAATGCTTAAAAATAAACAAATAAATGGAAATAAGCAAGAAAATATAAATAAATAAATAAATGCATACATAATTAAATAAATAAATAAAATAAAAAATAATTTTTATTTCTTAGACCGATATATAATAGTTAAATAAATGAATCTGTATTTGTTTAATTAAGGTCATTGCTTTTATTTTATTTGACTGAGAATTCTAAATGTTTATCTCAGTATATAATGATATTCAAAGTATGCATAAATATTAATAATAACAAAGAAATCTGAGATTTAAGATTTTATTAGAATTAATTAAGGATATTTATTAAAAGTTTATTAATTTCTATATATTTGAAGTCTTATTTATAAAAATTATTATCATGTAAGATAATGCAGAATGAATAAAGCTGCTTCTATTACTACATAAATTATTTTGAAAAATTTATTTGCTTTTGATTATATGGAAATCATATTTAAAGAGAATATAAATATTCATTCGGAAATTTAGGAGCTTTCAATTGATTTTAAATGCAGTTAGGTACAAAATTTACTTTTCAAATATTGAAACTTGAAATTTTTGAAGTTGCACATTTTAATAATTTAAATCAATGAAATAATTAGATACAAGATACCGGGTTATTAGATGTTGAATCAAAGACTACATTGATCAAAAATCATGTTATCTGCCAAGCAATAATCACCAAATTTGTTTTCGCTTTTCAGTTTTCTTTGTCTTTTTGTGTTTCTGATTGAGATTGTAAATTTTATGTAGGCAGTGCATATTTTATGAAGGCATATACATTAATCTGATACTGAAATAATTCGAAACAAATAGGAGACATTTTTTGGTAAGTTTTCATAGTTTTATTTGAAAGAAAATGGCAAATGAACACTTATATCACTAACTAGCTATTAATTATGTAATAAGAAGAGTTAAAATGATGTACATAATATAGTTTGTTCAAACATTACTTTTGATCCATCTTTTTCTGAAACATCTTTTGAACAAAACAACAATCTCTGAAAAATAAAATTTTGTACGATACGGCTATATGCACAAAGCAATTTATAATGCAAAACTAGAAAAGGTTCATCTATGTACAGTGTATCTATTACTCTTTTACTGATAATTTTTAAACAAAAATTCAAGCTTATATAAGGGGAAATTGGTTCAACCCACACAATAAGAGTAGTAATTAAAAAAAAAAACTTTAACATCATCTACCATTTTAAATGAAATTAAAAAAAACATTTCACAAATAAAGTAAGATTTTATTTAAAAACAAATACTTCTATACTATCTTTACATATTACAGGTATCATTTAATACAAAAGTCAGATCAAATATAACTTACGAGCAGTCAAATTATTTTTAATTCCTTAATAATAAACTGTTTTTTGAAAGTTAAACCGGAATTTCGGTGTTGACCGAAGAAGGTTTGAGACAACACAATATTTATTTTTGCAATTTCTTAAAAAAGATTTCTAATCAACAAAATAATTGATATCTTCAGTAAAAACTTTAATTAAATGTTTAGAAAAACATTCTCCGCTTTGAGAATTTAATATTTGTTTGCAGCTGTTGTTGACAATGGACATAGCCTCATATTGCACATTTGCATCTGTGTAATTCTACAATGTATTAAATTACATTGAATGATTTATCTTATTAATCCTACATAGCATCTATTAATTTTTTATGTGGATCTAATAAAAATATGTTTTAAAAATCTCGGAGTTTTCTCTTCTTGAATTACTCTTTCTTTCTCCAACATTTTTACAGCGAGCCAGTCATTCATTCTGAAAGTAAATACAGTAATAATAATCTATTTTGGAAAGATAGTAAACATTTTTTGGAAATAAGGTATGAAATAACATGTTTTCTTTAAATATTTACGTGTTATTGGTTGGAAAATCATTGAGTCATGTAGCAACAGGTGAGGTATCTGCAAGATTTCGAAACGATGAATTTAAAGCATTTTTTCATCAAACAGCACGACTGAATTTTAAGAATTATTTGAGCATTAAAAATGGATATTTTGTTTCTCTTTTTAATCCTGACTAGGATTGGATGAAAAATAACTAATTGAAAGCAAAATCATTCCTAAAACGAAACAAGTAAAACGATAAAGTGGGAATGCTGAAACGATTATAATAACATCTTTACGACTAAATTGAAAAAAAAAAAAATTGAAAAGGGAGAAACAAACACGTGGAAATGTATCATTCCTTTAAAAAAGTTAAATGATTACCCACAATAAAAATTAAAATAAAAAAAAAATTAAAAAATAAATAAAAATTAAATAAAACTGAAATTTTCTAATCATTTTATGCGTGTTCGGACACACACACACGCCCACGCACATCAATAAAAATGCTTTCATTAGAGATTTCCTTGCTCCGAGTGCAGGGATAAAACATTCCTGACCTAAACAAACTCTTCTAAAAGATCCTTATGATTTCCTAGCCTGTGATTGGCACGTGTAAGAAATCCTTATGGAAATTTCAAAGAATATAAGCACCGAGAAAAATATTTTCTCCTTCTTTTATGTTTCTTTTGTCCCTGCGCCAAGCTGTGAACGGATATACTTTGTCAGTTTATGCCTCCCGAGACTCCGAGACTGATTAAAGTTACGTTTGTTTATATATATATATATATTCTAGAAATTTCTTTATTAATTGAATAAATAACGAAATAATTTGTGATATAGTTTTCAGTGAAAAGTGTCTCAGCATTTTTATTATTATTCTTGTTTCATTTCCACTGAATCACTAGAATTCACATTCTAATGATGACTTCTCTTAGTTTTACGCTGTGCTACTAAATTCGTCCTATCCACTTCAGTAACAATGGTAAACTCTTTGCTGCTGAAAATGTTCATCAAATAAGCATACAATCGCTGCATGATATAATTGTTTAGCCTACAAATTGCGTATGTTTGAGATTATAAGAATGGACTTTGACAAAGGAAATGCGACTTGTTTGAAATTTTGTCGTGCATTAGGTAAATTAAATGACCAGTGAGATTCGAATTATGTTTCTCCATGCGACCTTGGAAAATTTTACGATAGAACAAATAATACCTATTTGAGTATTTTAGCAGAAATATTCAATATTTCTCGCTCTTTTAAGGATAAGATTTCTGATGTCCGAGTTATTTATATTTTAATGGATTGTTGCATCAGAAAATAAAAGTGTGGTACTGAAAGATGAATCTGAATATGATGATTTTGGCGCATATTAATAAAAATTAGAGATGGAAAAATTAAAATTTTGAAAGATCCTTGATTGATTTTTAAACATACATATTTTGATCGATTATGTAGAATCTACCAGAATGAATTACCATTTTTTTTTGTCAAAGGATCGATAGGATTGGAGGTACACAGTTGGACAGATATTGAAAAGCACATGCAAAGACATTTTTTTGTGGTAACTAATACTGGTTTGTAATTTTTGATGTACAGATAAAATTTATTTCGCTAAATCCTATCGCTTATGTAAGACATTTTCAGGTAAACAAAATTCAAGAGAAAAATGTGTTGAATAGTTTTTTTGTTAAGTAGTTTGTTTTTTTGTTGTAGAATGTTTTTTTTTAAAGTAGGAACTGCTTATTTTAATAAATTGGACTAGTCTTTTTAAAGTGCGTTTTTAGTCTTAGGCATTTTTTTCTATTTTCTTATGAAATTCAAACATTTCAGTGCCTGGACCAGGGGTAGCTCGTCTTGCCCGTGAACTGGTCTTCTCGGGCTCGAGCTCTGGTTCGAGCATGGTTGTTCTTTGCCCTGTGTTCTATCTGTGAGATAGGTGAACGAGTTCTCCCCCCCCAACTTTAAAAAAAGGGTTGAGCAAGCGAATGTGTGTACCATCTTCACATGATCTAGAAGTCAGACTTCTGCCCTCGGGTGCACAGGGGTATTTACCCTCACTACTATACAATCAGCTTAAATCTCTGACAGTTCGTCAACGGGGCTTGTGAATGCAATAAGTAACAAAACAGCAAACATTTCAGTTTCTATGAAGGCTCATGCCCTGACTTTTTACGAGAAAATTTGGAGTAGAATGATTATAGATTTATGTCAGTTTATACATGATACTTATATCTGTGAAAGACCATATATTTTTATTGAAAAAATAAAATCAAACATAAAACATACACACACTGTTTTGGGGTATTTGGGAGCTGGTGGTTAAATAAATAGGAATCAATAAGTAGTAGTTTTCGTATCATTACAAATGCTCATACTCACTTTAAATTACTTCATTATAATGATCAGAAGTCAAAATATGTATCCCAGTCACCCAAAATTTTCTGCAGTAATTTCGAGGATTGTGAGATAATTATGAACATTAATGTAACTAAAACTGTATACTTCAAAAAAAGATCATGCATTCATATAAGACGTATTTTTTCTTCTTTAAGCACATTCTAAATTTAAGAAATCTAGAACATCTGCAAAAGTTGGTCTTAATTGCTACTCTACAAAACAGCACAATTTTTTTTAATTATGAAAATAGGAAAGTTAAAAAGAACCCATGAGGTGTAAAAAGAGTATAATTAAAAATAATACAGAAAAAAAACTAAGCCACAATGAATTTTATATAGAAAAAAATTCCTAAAAATTCATTAAAATTAAAGTGACTGCCTAAGTTGAAAAAAGCATTTTCGACTATTTTAGTTAAATAATTTTTTTTATAGCCAAAATCTTTTAACTCAAACATTTTTCTTTGCAAAATCATTTTTTTCTTTGTTTTATGTCATCTAAAACCGAGATACAGGTAATTAAAAATTGCTGTTTGCTGTAAAGTTAACAGGATATCTCAGTCTACAACAGGAATTTGCTGAAGGACACAGTTTTTCACTAACGTTTTTTAACCACTATTTCATAACTTTATATAAAAAATGATATTTTTATGAAATTACTAGTGCACAGCCATAACTTTTAGAACTTATGTTCTTAGTTTCTATATAATAGTTTGCAACATCTCTACTATCTCGAGAAATTGTTCAGATAGTAGTTTTCATTTCGATTTGATGTGAATTTTTTGAAAGTACTGAAAAAAAAGTAACAAAGGAACTGGGGTGAAACGGTAAGTTTATAGATAAATTCATTGGAAAATTACAAAATTATTAAGGGATTATAATTCCGAGCAATCCTGATGACCTTAAAAGTATGAAATTTGGAGAGTCATGGTAGCTTTTTACCCCTGCTGCTCGAGCATTGAAATTTTTATGCAGGGACAATACCCAGCAGCAGCTAAAAGTTGGTAAAAGTATCAGCATGCTAAGGCGCATGAGGAAATATTTCTTGGAAATGCCATTGAACTGCCAGAAGAACTGAAGTATCATACAGCCGATATGCATGACATTTAATTATTAGAAGTAGATACAGAATCCTCTACACGGAATGACTTAAAATATCAAGGGTTTAGTTATGTTAGTGCCCCTTTTTAAAAAGACATTAGAGATATTTTGGGACGAACTGCATAAATTTTTATTAAAATCAGATGATAAGGATGACACCTGAACTGGCATTCAGATTTCCACACAAACGCACTATGCCAAAGGGAAGAGTTTTGAACCGTTCTAATTAAGCGAACATCAGACTCGTTTACACTGCAGTTTTTCGTTATAATTGGGTCTCTGATCTGAACATGGAACCCTCTGATTCTGATCTCACAACTAGATCACCTCAGCACGCAAAATATTATTCAAAGCTTTAATGGTAACTCTATTCCATAATAATTCCAATATAACGATTCGTTCCATTTTTTGTGTTAATTCAAAGGTGGAGGTGATATATTGAATGCATTAAATAAATTGCTAAGGGTTATTATCAGCTTTAAGCAAAATTTCTAAAACTTTATGATTATGAACATATCTGAAGTTCAAAACGTGTTCAAGCTACAAAAGTTCACAGAAAGAAATGTAAATCCACTTAAAGAAAAAATGTTCAATGTATGATGCAAAATCAAGTTTATCTTATAAGTGGTGAGAATTTTAGACTATTCTCTAAAAATTATTTTATATTTTTATATTAACTGCTAACTTTAAATGCATTTATCGCTCTATTTTTTCGAAATAAATGATCAAACATTAACATAACATCTTAAATATTAATTAAAAATTTTGAACAAAAATTTCATGGAATGTTTACATCTTTTAAATAAATTGCACTAAATTTTTCAATAATGGATTGAAAGTACTGATGTGCATAAAATATTTTCCTTTTTTTATTAAAAATAATTGAAAATTTAGAGCAATATCTATATTATAACATTTAGGCCTTTATAGTTTTCTTTTCCATTTTAATCTTTTTTTTTTTCAATTTTTGCTCATTTTGAAAATAATTACGCTATATACCTAATGTGTGAAGGAAATGAAGATTATCCCATAAGAAGTTTGTTTAGATAGTTATCCACATTGATTAAATTTTGGTGAATGTTCAAAAGAAAAATTTAAAAATAGCTTTTTTCAAGAAATGGCCGTGAAAGTAAGCCATCACCTTAAAATATAATATAAATGTGACTAAGAATTTTCGTTTTTATTGTGTTCATATCATCCTCCAAAATTCTAGTTTTGGTATCCCCATTTTTGATTTAAAAAACTATATATTTTTATCTTTTTAGTAAAAGCTTGCTGTGGTATTTTAATGACTTGTAATGTTCTCCTTTCCCATTCGTGATAATTGGCATAATCCAAATTGCCAGATGAGGGATCTTCTTCACCCGAGTGGTCATCCCATCTGGTCATTAGTGATGTCCAGCTGAGGACCCACATGTGGGATTTCATAGTTTAAGAGAAATTTATTGCACCTTCAAGGGGAGAGAGTATCAAACCATCTGGATGCTAAATTTTTCCCATTGTGAGGGGACTACAATCAACACGTGTTCCAGAACGGTCAGTTACGCATCGTTAACAGATTTCCACGATCGATTGATGACCACTTAGGAGGCACTTTGCAGAACAACTATTGGGCGATAGAGAGCTCAAGTGAAACAATGTGAAATGGGAGGCGAAGATTGGACAGAAATAAAATCCTGGTTTTTTTGAAAGAGAGGGAGAGACACTTCTTGGATTGGGGACTGTTGAATTACGCTCCACTAGTTGAAGTTCAGTGGATTCCTAGAGCTACCCCTGGAGTAGCCATATTAACTAACACCCTGTTAGTTTCTTGTGGTGTTATTTCTCTGAATTAATGGAAAACTTATTCCACCATAAATCTTAAGTCTTCGATTGTTGTGCAAATATCATCAACTTCCAAATGATGTAAATATTAAACATCTTAACGTAGATTATAGCAAGTTGTTCTTTTGTACATATATGTCTATAAATAAACGAATTGTCTGAAATTCAACTCTCTTATTTAATCGGTCAATTTTAAGATATTACAGACTCTACATTTTTATTTATTTATTTTAGCCTTTCGTAGTATGTTGTCTTCTTTTAACGGTTAGATTGAATTCTGCGAGATTATATTTTCTCAGCGTTTTGATTATTTGATTTATATGTAAACATTCACTTTTTTATAAGTTACATAGATGGTCAGATGGTGAGAAGGTTACAGTAATTTTGAAGTTGAAATATCATTGCGCAGATTTCAAATTTTTTTTTAAAGAGAAGGGTTTATCATCAGATTTTGTATGCTGATGGAGAAATATTGCGGAGAGAAGAAATGTTAATTAAACGTGCTTTGTTTTAAAAAAAAGAATTCAGTAAAAATTACATTTTGGAATATTAAATGAGTTACATGTCATTAAGTTTTGGTATGGAGCTAAGATATGATTAATGAATTTTCTTTTTTTTTTAGAATTACTTTTTTCCTTCTTTTCAGATTGAAAATCCCCTAAAAAGGGGATTTATTCAATAAAAGAATCACCAATCATTATTTTCAAATCGCAGTTTCCGAGATGAGTTTCAGTTTTTCTTTACGTTGTGCATTTTCTCTTCGTGCTTGTCTTTTTATTTAGTTTTGTGACCATTTATCCCTTTTTTTTGTTTTTCTCATGAAAATTATAATCACGGTTCCCTTCGCGGAGAATGGCAAAAGCAATTTTACTTCTTGATTTTGGGAGAAAAACTTGATGTAGTTGGAACAATAAAAAAGACAAACATTTGAATGTCTTCATAATTGATTTCTAAAAACTGGATGCAGCGGATTATTCGAACTCATTAGTTTTGTGAATTTTATTTCGTATAAGAATACAAGCGCTTTTCCTTTGAAAAGAAATATTTCAGAAAAAGAAAAATATCTATGAATATTTCCAAAATAAGAATGTTCCAAGAAATACACTTTTAAAGCGAATGGAATATGAATCACTTTTATTATTGTTCACATGGTAAATTGTTTTGACATTTACTCTCGTTGTTTTCTTACGAAAATAA
Source organism: Argiope trifasciata (assembly GCA_026543055.1). NCBI lineage: Eukaryota > Metazoa > Arthropoda > Arachnida > Araneae > Araneidae > Argiope > Argiope trifasciata. The sequence continues at coordinate 2,898,927 of JAPMOQ010047785.1, read as the reverse complement.
GAATTTTCTGCCTCTTTTCTTTGATATTATTGAGCTCCTACTTTTGTACCATTTTCTGACAATCAAAATTAGTGTTATCAGTTTGAAATCCAAACACCGAATACGATTCTTTTATTTTCTGCTCCACAAATTAAATCCAAAAGTCAGTGGGATCAACTTTTAAACTCTGTTTGCTATAAAATTTCCTGTCCATGTATGTGCGCAGTTCTTTCAGATATTATTTACCAATCTTTGGTGATTTTAAAAAAAAGTGTATGCAAATGACAGCCGATACAGAAAACATTTATGGAACGATAAAGAAGCCCAGTACAAATTAGAATGAGTTTGAGCTTTCGGTAGCCATATTTGTTACTTTTTGATCTCGCTTGTGGTCTTTTTTATCATCCTTTGATGTTACTGCTCTTCTATTTTGGTGCTGTCTTCTGATAATGGAAATTGGTGTTATCACTTTAAAGTCAAAATTTATTCCTATTGCTATTTGGAAGACACAAAATAAACTGAGAGTCTCTTGGGATCAGCTATTAACTTTCGAAGCTATGAAATTTTATTAAAAGTTTGTAATTCTTTAAGATATTATTTAAAATATTTGAGCTCGTCAAAAGAATTATATAAATGACGTCCCAAAATTATAGTACATTTATGAAACATTCTTAAAGAAAAACTCAAATCAGGATTATTTTGAACTTTGCATATTTTTTTTTTGAGTTTTTAGATACCACACCTGTACTCTCTTGGTCGGCATTTATATTTATTAAATATACATGATTTGGCTTTTTTTATGTTTTTGTTCAAGTTTATTGAAGTTCTACTTTTTTTTAAATGAGTAAATTTATTAGTGTGTTATGTTCAATATTTTTTCACTGAATTCCAGTTCTTAATATATTTAAATATTTCTGAAATTATGAATAAAAGAAGTTTGAAAATTCTGCCAACAAATATTTATCAGATATGAACTTTCCTAGTATTTTTTTAAAAATCATAAAAAAATAAGAAACTTTAGCTCCACACGAATATGTATGGTTGAAACAGCTTATACCTGAAATTCTTAACATTTATATTCTTGTCAAACTGACAAAAAGAAAAAAAAAGTTTATTGAAATAGATGAATAAGCTATATTTCCGACTCTTCGTCCCACCTAAAGGCACTCGGAAATAAATACTGAATAATTGCCCCACCACTGCAGCAACACTGACAGGAGCTATGGTTGAGTTCAAAGTATCATCACCGGCTACGGCACAACACTCCCCGTAGGAAGTACGGCCCGTCATAGATGGGAGAATTCAGACCTCTCAAATTTAGTGTACCTACCTGGTTGGAGAGATCCAACAACCAGCCTCAATTACGAAGTTCCCCTCCCTGGGGTCAAAATACACGAATAAATTACCGTTTTCAAATTAGCTTCAATTATATATATATCAATATAAATATGAAACTACAATCAAAAGTATAGAGTAAGAATTTTCACAGTTTGTTTTTAATTTATTAGAGAATGTAAAAACACTTTCATCCATTTTATTTTGAAATATCTTTAGACCATGCATCTTTTCTGTGGATATACATAGAAGGAAATTTAGTGCATACTTATTAAACTTTAAAATTCATAACTCAGTTATTTCATAAAATATCTGATCAGGATTTATCAGTTATCTCGTAATATCCTGAAATAACTGAATATTGTCGCTAGTTATTCTGTGAAGAAACGAATTATATATTTTTACAATAATGTATAAACCAGTAAAGTTTTGATTCTAACAAAAGTATGAGAAAACCAAAAATCATTACCGCGAATTTCTTGATATATTTTGTACTTTAAATGGAATGTAAGTTACCTGATATTATGAATAATTTTTGATAGTTTCGTATTTTCAATGTTTTAATGTATTATTCCAAGAAAATAATTTTAACAACAGTTGTTATATTGATGTTTTTTATAAGAAATAAAGCTTAATTTTTCTTTAACAGATGAAATTTGTCGTTTTAGGATGATTCCTAAACTTCATCCATTTAAAATGTTCTTGAACATGATTTTAATAAAACTGTTAGTGAACATTTTACTGTAATTTGTTATAAAAATTTTACATACTTATTTATTGGTAAATATTTTGAACGTCACAATGACGCCTGTAAACTTTTTGAAAATAGGCATCCAATCTTCAATCATAATAACTATATAGTATCATCAGAAAATCACTAAATTTCATTTAGGTTGACACTCTAGAAGTGAGATTATAATATTTAAGCATTTTAGATTGAAATTTTAAAAAATCTTATGCTTTATTACGCAATGAAAATTAATTCTTGATAACAATAACTTCGTAATCATGAATTTTTCTTACTACCGATAATAATTCAAGTTATTTAAACTAATTTAACAGAAAATTTTTTAAAATTATTTTTACAAGCTCGCTAGTTTTTTCAAATATTTGAATTGCTTTCTGCTTCTCAGTTTTAAAGCTTTTTTCTCAAAAATTTTCTACATTTTTTTCTAATATTTACCACCAGAAGGCGCTATCATATAGAAAAATATTTGCAGTAAAATTAACTATTAAATCGATACTGATATTCTGTTTATTTCATTGCTATTTGCTCATTAGGAAACGAGTAAAAGATAAAATTTGTCTGTAATATTTCTTATTTATTAATGGGAAATGACATAAAAAATAAAAGCTAAAGTGATTCATTAATTAGAGCATTACATTTGTCACAATTTTTACAGTGCATTTTTCGAATATATTGAATTAGCGTCTATATCTTTATTTATTATTCAGTTAAATATTATTTTATTTCATAAAATACCTTGACAAAAAAGTAAGTTAATTATTTAAAAATTTTCTTTGTGAAAATATAAATTTATGTGTTTGAGATGACAACTTTTAAAAGAAGGATTTCTGCTTCAATTATTCATAATATTGTTTCTGTAATAGTATTAATAAAAAGTAAGACTAATATTTAATTTTCAAAAAAAAAAAAAAAAAAAAGATCACAGAAAATTGTAATTTATCAAATTTTGCCTTAAAATCTCTTTATGAATATTAGATAAAAAGTATTTATCATTATTTATTTAAAATGCATCCGAACGTTGGGAGGGTTTGTTATATATCATTCATAAAAATAATGAAAATAAAGGACATTTTTCACTTTTTACATTTCCTTTAGCGTCCCTAAAGTAATGTTAAATGTGTATTATATTGCAGAAAGTAAGTTACCACGATAAAATTACTTTTAAATGAAATTCAGGCTTTAATTATTTATTCGAATAATTTCAAATCTTTTGGGTTTTTTTTCCAAAAATAAGAAAAAGGGGAATTATTCTTTTGTATTATCTATACAAATTTTTAAAAAGTTAGGAAAATCTTCTAGTTTAAATTTGATTTTTTGTTTAATTACATTAACATCTCAGCCTAAAGTAATACTAAGCTATATTTGAACGGCTTTCCCCCTTTTTGAACACTAATGTGCTGACGTGTGTGACATTTAATAAAAAACGCCAATCACGCTACACCAGCTTAAATACCATCAGATTTAAGGATACATTAGATTACGATACTTCAGTGGAGTGCTGTTTAGAACTAGGGTATAACGGACCTGTCGCTACCTTACTATCAGGCTACCACGTCCCCACATAAAACGTTATTGAAAAGTATTCATGGAAAATTTCCAATTTCACAAAGACAACTATGTAAAATCAAACACAGATGGATTTTCTTAGACGAGAAATACATTTGAAAGGGTAATGGATTTCAAATCAGCTTGCTGTTTTTTATAAAATCTAAAGCAATTTAGTTGTATAAAAAAAAACCCGATGACTTCCGTTAAATGTGAGTTTATTCATAGTAGAATTAATTTTTTTTTAAATATTTAAAATCTAAAATAAACTAAATTAAAAAAAATATTGTTTATTTTTATATTGACATTAAATATATCAAATGTGCTAAAGAAGGTTAATTTAAAAATTAATCTTTTAGACGAGTAATATATACGAGTAACACTCACATAGGAAAATTTAATTGTATCAGAAAGAAAATATTTCCGTTTAAATTGGAGGAGTTTATTCATAGTAGAAATCAATTACTTTTAAAAAATCTCTTATAGATTATTTTTATACATTAAATAATTTTAAATATTTTTAACATTCAATATCTCAAATGCGGCTAACAAATTTTGGAAATTAACTGTTCAATATATAAGTATTGAATATCATGGTAATTATCTTTGCCTCTGATTAAAATGTCACATGAAATGATAACATGTATATTGAGAATGAAAGTTAAAATTGTTGTTTGATAAAGAAATTGAGTTACAATGCCGGACTCAAATTTTCTATATATTTATTTGTAAAAAATAAGCATTCGAAGAGTAAATAATCTCAGCTTCAAAAATATATTTCAACAGATTTTCAACAATAATTTTTTTAATAAAATCACCTGAAACAAAACTTTAAAAAATAAGATTTCAAATTAAAATTTTTTTTGACAATGTTTCAACCAAAAATTTGAATTCCATTCTAATGAAACAAATACAAAACTCAGGAAATAATGACATTGCATTACATATTTATAAAATAAATATACAATTGGGAATTAAATAATTTTCTTTCTAGAATTTTTTTCTGTGATTATTCATCAATTAAATCTTTAATATATTTACTGGAAACAAATAGATAATCGAAGAAATTATAATTTGCAATTTTACAAAATTATTGCTTTATTGCATAATATTTAATACTGATATATTCTCTTATTTAAATTGATCTTCCAATATTTCAAACTACTTTTAAATTTTAGTTCAAATTTTAAGCTATTTTAATGAATTGAAAATTCTAATATCTTCTAAAACTGGAATTTGACATAATTTCCACTTCCGTCGCATTTCGAAATTTGGAATAAAGGCAGTGAAAAGACTGAAAACTTTCTAATTAAGCGCAATTCAAATTGTCTGCTGTGAAAACCATTTTATTCAGTTCACTAAAATCAGACTTTCTTGTTAATTGTCCTCACTCTTTCCAATTAAAATTATTTTGTCTGCTTCCCGTTCCGTACTCCAACATTGTCTAAATAGAAGTTTCCTAATGATGGTGGATTCAATTTATATAAATGGTGGCAGAAATTCTTCGAGAAAGTTTGAAATAATTAAAAAAAGAATTTCCAGCGAGGTTTATTAAAGGCATAAATCAAGTTTTAGATGGCTTTCCATCTCGATTTGCGCTTTGGATTCCTTGGTTTAAGGAGGGCATAGGAGTTTCGCAATCTTCTTGAATTTAAATTTAATTCTTCTATGAAATAAAAGAAAGGGAACAATAGTTTTAAGAAAAAATGAGCGCAATGTTTTTAAAGTCCATTAAGAAAATAATAACGAAAGAAAGCAGAATTGAATGAGCTAAAATATTAAATGCTGTTTTCGCTCTGGTTTAGTTTAGTTTAGTTATATTTACGTCCCGTTTTAAAGCAACACAAGGGCTATTTTGGGACGAACCTCGTAATTTTGAACCACGGTCAGATGACGAGGACGACACCTGAACTGGCACCCCCCTCTCCACACCATGCCACTCCAGCGGGAGGACGTTTGGTCTGACATATTTAAAGTGCAAGAGACCCCCTCACACGACGGTTCTTCGGTGGAATCGAGTCTCGAACCTGAAACTCTCCGGTTCCGAAGCCGAGACCTTACCACCAGGCCACCGCGGCCATTTTTGCTCTGGAGTCCTGGTATATGAGTAGCGAGTCTTCCCCGTGATCTAGGGGCTCCGGGTTCGAGCATGGTTGTTCTTCTGCGTTTCTCTGTGAGACGTGTGAATGTGCCATCCTCTGAAAAGGGGTTGAGCAAGCGAATGTGACGAATGAGGAAGCTAATTCGTCCTCTTAGTATAGTTAGCACTACTGAAAAAAAAGAGATGCTTACTAAGCTTAAATCATTGACAGATCTATCAGCGGGCTTTTAAAGTGCCATAGGCAAAAACAACAACATGTAATTTTTGAGATTAAAAATTTAAATAAGTTATCGCCTTATTGTTGGAATTTAATGACGAAGAAATATACAAAGCCCTATATAATTTCCATACATATATTTATATTATAAACATATATTTACACAATTACTATAACATCAAAAATTAACAAAAATCCTTTGTAATAGATGATTTTTCACACACTTCTTTACTGCAGGAATCAAAATATGTTTACGTGTCGCGAAATTGTTCGCACTAACGATTTGAAAGAAGAAATAGAGTTAAAATATTCTTTATTTATTCTTTGATATTCTTCATTTTTTCTTATGATATTCTTTTTCACCTATTCTGTCTACAGTAACTAAAAACTACGAATAAAGTTTTTTAAAAATTTTTTCTCTGACGACGAATAAAGTTTTCTTGGCAGTGAGTCCAAAGACATTCCGTTGCCTAGTAATGAGCTTAATCCACGATCAAACTCACTCGGTTAATACTTACCATGTCGTAAGGCATCTGAGTTCTTTTCGATAAAAAACGCAATAGCATTGACTTGATAAATCCGATTTTTAATTAGAAGTCATTAGCTGCAGGGCAGATCATTCATTGGTTAAATAGACAGAGGATTACGGTTTTGGGATCTCATTCCACGTACTATTCGTAGAATATTTTGATTTAGTATGGATTAAGAAAAGTTGTAAGCATAGAATAATAGTTTCTAGAATTGAGCATTAGTTCAGAAATATACTGATCCCTCTATAGGATAAATCTTCGTTCGAGAAACGTCGCAACACATAATTATATAAAACGTTTACTCAAAGAAAAATCTTGTCATGTTTCACCCTTTTTGTACTACATTCCTATGTGGTATCAGTGTATAATCATGCTGATAGAAATTACATGTAGTTGTCACATTATGCGCTACGTATAATCATGTTTGTCGTTAAAATATTCGGTATGCTGAACTGTAGTCATCTTTTTATATGAATGCACTAATGAGATTTAATAGTAATATAATATAAGATACAAAGAAATGAATTGTCTGTTGATTTTTTAGGATTTTATATGCAAACTTTTTTAAAGAGCCCATAAAATGCACAGGTTAAAATATTAGAGATAACGAAAAAAAAGAAATTAATTGATCAAACTAATGAGAATGATCATTAAGTTGATTAGCATTAGAAATTATAAGCAATTGCAATATATTACCTTTAATGCTTTTGTTGTATTTAGATAAAATATTCATTATATATAATTGAATTCTTTTTTTTTCATCTGAATATACATTATAGTTCTGAGCGTTGATAACAGGAGAACATGATGATATATGATAAACTAATAAGAAATGAAACTTTTGTTGGCTTCTCATGTTATTATAGTGTAAAAACCAATAATAAAACAAAAAAGATATAAACAATACTTTTATTATCGATATTCTTACTAATAACATCGCTCATTTTAATCTTTGATTCAAGGATAATGAATAACAATATATTTCAAAAACGGAAATCATTTATCAATATAAAAACTTGACTAAATATTATTAATCTAAGTATAAAATATATTTTTTATTCATAACGTTTATAAACTACTTCTGAAATAAATATTTTCTAATATTTTTGAGGAATTTGTTATATAATTTCTTCTCATTTTTTTCTTTGATGTGACATATTTTAAATGCAAATAATATAATTAAAAGATTAGCTTCAATTTAAGGAAAGATAATGCATCCTATATTATAAATATCGTTTGACAGATTTACATTTTAACAAACAACAATGTATTATCAATAACATTATGGTCTACTTGTCTACACTCACTTATCTTTGCTCTGTGGGAAGTTATTACATTAAATACAACATGCTGGGGAAAATTGAATTGTATCAAACAATTTATATTCCTGTAACAACAATATAAATTTTAAGTCTTGACTCCATTACTAGAAATATGTAAACATGCTTAAAGTATATTTGTCTTGTCTTTAGGTTTCTGTTTATTTCAAATATGGTAAAGACTAAAGGCGAAGCCTTGAAAATTTACCAACCCATTAAAGATATTTATTGTGCACAAATAGGAAATTATTAGAATATTTTTCTCAGCCTTATAAATGAACTTCTTGCCAGAATAAATATTTGCATGAATACAGAAACTAAAATTTCTGAGTAGCATGCCTTAATTTCAGGATTTTTATTTCATTAAAAATGCTGTGTGAGTTTTAGAATTTGTATTTCATTATAAATACTAAGTTAATTTTAGAATTTTAGTCTGTTGTTACCAAGATTGAAATTCTGAATTATTATCGAAGGTGAATACAAATTCAACATTTTAGAATACATTTCAATCATCTGTTTGGCTGAGTAACCTCTGTTCTTGAGCTATATAAGCTAATCTAGGATTCTGATTCCATAATTTTCTAGTAAAATTATGGCAACGATACTAAATTTGGCATTTTCTTAGAATTTCCGTACGACTCTAATGAGAGATATTGTTTATACATATCACTTTCCATCAATATATAATATACTATCAAAAACTGTTTTAAAATAAAGTTTACTAGTATTTTATAAAGGTTTGTCATATTTAAACTAACTCTTTTTCCGAGAGGAACTGAAGAATCATTTATTAATAATTACACAGTTTTATTTAACTTGATTTCTTTCGTGTTTTTAAAAATGGAATTTTGAGGTAACATTACACTAACCTTCTGGTATGATAGTTTCAAAAATGTATACAATCCTGTATCCTAGACATTAATGCATTTAGGTAATAAATTTAGGATTTTATTATAGTTAAATAATGAACTTGCATACAATTTTGATACAAGTAGAACTATATATACAAAAAGAACTATGTATATATGTATATATATATATATATATATATATATATATATATATATATATATATCAGTTATAAAGTAATTAAAATATTTGTTTTCGTATTATTTCAAACATTTTTGTATAAAATACCTCACATACAGAATAAAGACATAATTTTGAACTAGAAAATTTTTCTTAAGAGGAAAAGCGTTAGTCATCTTATCAGATAATGATTTTAATAACTGACTTTTGAACATTATAATCAAAATAAAAGTTTAAAAAAATGATTGTCATAAGTTTTTAATGATTTCTCAATATATGAAATGCAGTGAAATTTTATTCTATGCTAAAATTTAACTTTAGAAGTTCGATTTCCCATTTTTCTGCCAAGAATTATAAATCTGATTTTCAAAAATATATACATAAATCCAATGTTCCTATCTGTTCTTTAAGCCAAATCCAATTCTCAAAACATTGCTGATTGTCTCATTCAAAACAGTGTTGAATGAGACAATCAGCAAATGGGAAGCAGAAATCTTTATTTCCATCGATTTTTGGTGCTTTATATTTGTATTCTTTATTCAAGTGACATAACAAAACTGTTTCATTTGAAAACAAATTTTGAAAAAAAAAACATTAACATGCCAGTCAAAGTTTGCATGTTCCAATCTTGAATATTGTTATTACAGATGCATGCAATAAAAGTTTCTTTGTATGAACCATGTTTCCACAAATTTCTTTTTTTATTTTACTTAATTTGCTGAATAAAAAGCAAATGAGACGTTTAAACTTAGATCAGGGGAATAATATTTCTTTACTTCGTCAGAACTAGTGGGGAGGGGAGAATGAAGCGTGATCACAGACCCGAGCGCTTTGAAGTAGAATGTCACCACGGGTTCACGCAGTTTTCTCAATTAAGCCTAATTTTTCTTTAAAAAAATCGTATAAAAACATCAATTTAACCCTTAACTGGGAGGTGAAATTTTAGGATTTAATTGTGGAGAGCTGGTCTACAAGACCACATTTCACTTAATCTCAAATAAATTTTCTAATGAATTTATTAACATGAAAATCTGCCAATATATTTTGCAGATATTTTTCTTGATATATAGATATGTTATAGAAAATTTTCAAAATATATTATCATTGAAAAAGATAAATGCATTGGAACATAACATCCATTTTCTTCTCAAATTACATGTTACTATAAATAATATTCTTGAAAATACATATTACTTTATATTTTTAAAATCATATTTATTTTTTCAGTATATAGGTATGTACAAAAGAATATAATATAAAATCCAACAATCCAGTGGGTATAAAGAAAACAATATAATACAAAATCCAACAATCCAGTAGGTATGTAGAAAACAATATAATACAAAATCCAGCAATTATATGAAAAATAAAAAAAAATAAAATAAAAAGAAATTGACAATGTGTAAAATTTGTCGTTTTTTCATTGACTTGTGTGACTTTTATAGCACGGCTTTCTAGGGCATTTTAAACATGCAGTTTAAGAACTAGTACAAAAATCAACCTACAAATTCTGCATATATATCTCTTGGTGTATTAATATATTTTATAAATTTTTCAAAATACATTATCACTAGGAAAATTAATTATGTTTGAACATAACAGAATAAGTTGAATGTCGACTTTCATCGAAAAACTCCTCTGTACAATTATCCTTATCACTAAAATTATTTCATTTGCTTCAAATTGCTTCATTTAAAAGCGTCAGGAGAACTGCTTTATAAAAGGATCAGTAAATTGGATTATATTTTGAGGCCTAAGTTTTAGAGCTGTTTGATAAGCCTTTTTCTAATCATTGGGACACTAACAGGGATGTGCGGTCTTAGAGGCTACGCTAGAAGAGGTAACGAAATTATTTTAAAAAACCTCTGCTGAAACTTCTCTTGAAAAAATGTAGATGTATTGAAGGTCACAAAACAGGAAACTACAGGGTGAATCGATTCAGTTGAGCTAAAAATAAAATAGGCGTGATGGAAAGTCCATCGCTTGTGGTCTCACAGTCCGCGCTTCCCCAGTTAAGGATTAATGTAATGACTTCAATTTCAACTTTGTAATGTATTACTGCTTAATATATATTAATATAAAGATAATAAATATTAATACTGTAATATAAATAGAAAGCAATGATATAAGCAAAACATTTAACTTTAAACTATACCCAAGAAAGAAAATATTATCCCCAGGAAAAGAAAGCTATAAATGTTTCACTCTCACCCTTTAGAGGTAGATGTAGTAACGCATTCTCTCTACCGAAAAAAACCCAAGCAATCAACAAGAACGCCGGAGTGTCTTTAAAACACACATGAGCTTTCAGAGAGCCGTTACTTTATACCGATTAATCTATCAAATCTAGAAAGGCAAAACAGAAACCAATGCCTGCTAGCATATGAAGGCCAAATGATATGCAATTAAACTGTTAAATAATTTAATTCTTTTCATAATGAGAAGATAAAATAGAACTGATAAAAAACATACAAAATACTGTGTATCGATCCTGAAAATGCAAACGAATTTTTATGTTTACATAAACCAATAAGCATTCCATCCATTTCCCATTCAATCGTAATATAAACAAAATCCCAGAGAAAAAAACCCATGGTTTTTCTTAAATGTCCAAACCTCTCGAAAGAGTCGAACACATGTAACTACTTACATCAGGGATCGGCAACCTGCGGCTTTTTTGATGTAAACTTACGGCTCTCTAGATCCATATGAAAAATTAATAATTTATTATCAAAACCTTTAGAAAATAAAAAATATATATATTTTTAAGTGCCTAATCTGTCAACAGCTTCTATTAACATAATCGTTAATTACAAATCTCTACGATTAACATGCTATAATGAGATAAATTTGAACTGTTGTTTTGTTTTTAGAGATGAGAGAACAAACTATTGTTTTGTTCTTAGAGATCTTTCAATCAATTTGCATTTCATTTCTGTAACACCCAAACAATAACCGTCTAGACTCTATAGAACATGCTTAAACTCTAGACGTGTCAGTCAGTTTCGAAAAAAAAAATTACATCTTTTTGTTGAAGGCATGGAGAGCGGTAAATCACTTCATTTTAAAAATCTGAAACAATATCGCGATGCGATCAATGCAACTACTGACTCGAATTATTTCAGTATAACTTTAAAAAGCATGACGGATCGATTAGATGAGAGAATCAAGCAAGTCAAAACAAACAAAAGTATTCACTCCTTTGTAGTAAATCCTTCTAACACAAATGTAAATGAGATCAATAATGAGTCATTTGGAATTAATGTGGGATTGCTTCAAATGCAATTTCTAGATTTGAAAACCAGACTTCTGGAGTGGTAAGTTCATAGAACTCAGTAGTAAGTTGGACGTTGGAGGTAAGAAATGCATGCACATTGCGCAGCACAAATGGACAGCTCTAAAAGAATTTACGCTAGTTGAGGCCATCATATTTGACGCATGGAATAGTCTTCCAGAATGCTTCAGTAAGGTGAAAATTTGGCATATGGAAGCTAACGATCTTCGAGTCGACATATTCGTGTGAACGAGCGCTCTCTTGCATGAATATAACAAAAAAGTAAATTTAGAAGTCAACTAAGAAATAAAAATCTAGAGTCGTGCTTAGAAACATAAAACAACAAGCTATAAGCCAGATTTAATCTAACTTTTAAAAGGCATGCTCCCATTGATGTAACTACCTATATTGTTTTTTTATGAATAAAGACTATTCCATATTTAAAGTTGTTTATTTTAAATCAAAAAATCAAATATATATAATCAAATACTATAATACTAAATAGAAAAGTTTTAATAGATATTTAAAAACCAGAAAATTTTGTGAATCCTTGCTTTTGGTTCTTCCGTTTCAATAGGTTGCAGAACCCAAGCTTACATGTTTAAAAAGTAACATCCAAATTTAAACTAGTTATGTTACCACCAGTTAACTAGTTATGTTACCAATTTTAAACTAGTTATGTTAAATACATTTTTAAATAATATATCTGAATAAAAACAAAACCTTCAAGTGAAACAATGACAAAATTTATTTGAACTCTGCTTCTGTTGATGTGTCTGGGATGTTCAAAAGGAGGTTACTCCTACTGAATATCGAGAATTATTCCTTTACTCCCAACACGCAGAGAAAGTTTTGCAAACTAACTCTATCCACTTAACACTTGAATAACATCAGCATCAACTTTAGGCAGAGCTTTATTCTGGAAATGCATAAACAAGCTTAGGAATGTTATAATTGTTTAGTCTACAAGATTTCTGCTTACGTCACATTAAGGATGAACTTTGATAATGAGAGAGGCCCTTATTCGAAACTGTGTCAAAGCATTAAATGAATTAAATAACTATGCACAGAGAAATTCGTATTATATTTCTCTCAGTCTCCTTAATGAATTTCATGGTAGAACAAATAATACTGGCTTGAATATGAAGCAGAATTACCTGTAACTATAACTGTTTGCATGTTGTAGTGCAAAATAACGTCACGAAGATCTTCATATTTCTTTTGAATTCTGCATACACTTAAAACAGTTTTCTTTAGCATGATTCACAGAAATATTCCTTACTTATTTCATCTGCATTTTATTATCAATTTTTCATTTATTTCTTGAAGTATTAGATTTTTGAAATTTTTTTACAGTTGCACACTTTCGATGATTGCATATTTAAATCTTAACATAATTTGATACTTAAATCTATTTTAATAATAATTAAATTTTTATTCCACCTAAGACAGACCATCTTTTTGTGAATTTCCAAACATTACTTAAAAAATTTGTTTATTCATAGTAGATTATCTTATGATTTTAAACGGGCAATAATATATATAAATTTATCTCGTGCATCTCATAAAAGGCTCTAACGATTCACAACAAATTTTATATTTAGATAAAGCTTTTATTAAAAAAAAATCTATATAAGAGTATATATATATTTAAGAGGCTATACGTGAGCTGGTGAGGAGAATCAAAAATGATATAAGAGTTAGGGTTTCGGACTCCTGAGATTTTTTTTCCTACATAGATTCCTCTTTAGCAATTCAGTTTGATTTCGCATTTCATTTTAAACTTGCCATATAATAGTATTTTATTTACGATTTTATAATAAAAAAAGACCCATCGTGAGAAGTTTGGTCCTAGTTATATAAAATTCTGAAAAGAGAAAAAATGGGTATTTCATGGGTATTCACGAAAGTGTCTGATTTGTTGTTACATTTTGTATTAATATAAATCCATGTGCTCATACCAGGCGAAAAAAGAACTGTTCGTTTTTGCAAAATTGCCATAACGAATTTCTTAATATTGCTCTTTTTAATATTAGGAAAATTAAAATAGTGATATTTTTTGCTAAGCGACGGACTAAAAGAATGAAAGCATGATTTAAATAACAGAACTTTAATGGAAAACGTGAATTTTTAATAATATGGTGAAAAACTGAAAGTAATTTACTTCATAATTAGATTCAATTAAATCTTAAAACTTTGAAAATGAGAAAAAAATTAGAATAAAAAAGTAATCTACAAAGAAGAATTAAAGTTAAATTCCTAAATATATGTACAAGAACATTATAATTTCAGATTTTGTTTTATAATTACATTTCATATATTACAGTTTAAGTCCATTTATCAGCTCTTCATATTTTTAATTTCATTTAAAAATATGATTTCATTTTCATTTTTCATTTTTTCTTTATTTTTAATTTTCGATAAAAAAAACTATTCCCTATTTTGTAGGAGGCTTTTAAAAGTAAACTTTTAAAACTTCCTTATTTTTATTATTCTATATTTAACTTAAGAGTTATACATTCTTTTATTATCTAATTGAATTTTAGAAGGTGAAATGAAGTTTAACTTACTTGACATTGGCTTTAAATGGACCTCTGAATTATTTTAATAAAATTACTTATAAAATGTTGTCCAATATTTTTATCGATACTATGCAGAAGCGATTAATGAATATTTAGATTCTCTGCATCGGTTTTGAAATGTTAAAGTTGCCAAACTTAAGTTGGGTTTCTTTGCATCTTCTGCTTTATTTGAACAGTCATTTCTTAGGAAAACCGCAAAGGATGACATTTTCTACTTGGATAACGATTTTAAAAATGACTTAAAATATTAATGAATTGAACATCTTTAAATCAGAATTTTCTTCCATTGCATTTAATACCCACAAAACATTAAATTTTGAAATAATAATCAAACTCTTCAAACGACGGACACTTCAGACTATTTATGATTATTTATGATATTGCTTTCTTATGCATGTTTTGAAAGAGACCACTGTGAATTTTTCAGAAACAGACAAACAAACAAACAGAAAAAGCTACTCCATCTGCTAACTAGTGCAGGAAAAAATGAGTTATATTTCCAAATAATCACCAAACTAAAGCTAATGATTTATTGATATTAATAGTTTAAGGCATCTGAACACGTTCCGGATGCTTTTTTTAAAAGAAAAACATGATGCAGATCTACTTGAATCTTCTTTCTGGGTTTAAGACAATTCAGAATTAATAATAGGTTGTTATTATTTGAAATAAACATTAATTTTTAATTGCCATTTAATAGCATAAATTAAGCAAATTCTTACAAAATTACAAATTGGCTGCTCCAAAAATTATTATTCTCATCCTAACAAAACTTATACCAAAATAAGCTGCATAATTTTCTCTAGGGAATGAATTGCAATCGTATGGTTCTAATAATAAATAAAAATTTTACAACCAATAGAAGATTTATCATGAAATGTTTAGAAAATTTATGGCTTTATTATTCGAACAATAGGCTGTAAATTAAAACCTATTCACTCGATTTAAATTCTTTTTGCTCAGTTTTTAGAACGTAATATATAAAGACAAAAACCATCAAATTTCATAGTAATATTATTACTATATTTTGAGTTATTTGAATTGAAGTGAGCAACAAATGAGTAAAAATCAGTTTTGAGAAAAATGCATTTAACGTATGCAGTAACTTATTTTAATAATAAATTATTAGCGTACATACTTGAAATTCACCACATTTATAGGTTATACATTCTTCTTCAGAATCTTTTAAATATTTTCCTTTTTAAATCACTTAATTTTTGTTCTGGTAATTTTTGGCATTTGGTAGTGAATGCTACTTGGATTAAGTTGTTCTGTCTTTGTCGAGCTCAGCAAATGATCTAACTGAAGTTGCATTAGTATACCTTCCAACAACCTTAAGGATATTAAGTAATCCTATAAAACCTTCGTTAAAATGTATTACAGACATAAATACCTTTAATCTGAGGATTCAGAGCTCAACAAAGACATCTTTAAGTACAAATTTCCACAAAACATCGTTAAAACTCTCAGTGGTATTTTGAGTTTTTCTGTGTAAAATATTTTCCGTATTTAAAATTAAATTCGTGTTTTTAAACATTGTTAACATATTTTCGGTCCTTTAAATCGGTACTTCCGCTTATTTAAAAGTCCACTTTCGTTTTACCGATCATAACGAGAATATTAATATCTTGACTTCTAATTAACGGAGGAACAAAAGTAAATCTATTTGGGATAAATTTACTTTTCAAAGACTGGTCTATCCAATAATATAATTTTTGAAAAATACTATTTTTGTGAAAATCGACCTTTTCAACGTGTTTTGATACTTTAAAAGTTCTTTTTTTATTAGTTATTGCATAATAATTGTTTTAGGATTGAGAGTGAATTAATTTAGCTTATTAGATAAATTTGATTGATTAATTAATTTGGGTAATTATTAATTAAGTAGCAGATCAAAGCACACCATTTTGTATGAGATAAGGAACTAAAGGATTTAAGTTTCTGTCTCATTGAAAGATTTGCCAGAATTTATCCCATCTTACATAATTTTATACAACGATTGATGAATTTGGTAGGAATCCTAAAAAGGGGTTAAAATATTCTTCAAGTGGCAAATTTTTTTCAAAGAATGTTACGAAAGAGAACCCTGTTAATGCTATGCAATTGTCCCCTGAAATGCACACACAATAAAACTTATTATAATATTTTATTGCATTAACTATTTCAATATTATTCAAATACTTTAGAGGCATTTTTATAGGATTCATTGGAAACATTGCGAAAAAAATATGTTGGGAGAGAAACATTGAAAAAATTTTAGATATAGGGAAAAATAAACATTACATTACAGCCCAAACATTCAGCATAAAATACTGTTTGCTAAATGATTTTAAACAGATAACAAATTAAATTCATTCTGGTAAACTAAGAAATTATTCCGAGTATCGACAAAATTAAATCCAAACGTAAATATCTTACCTAATAAACGTTTTGTTAGATCCTTTGCATTTATTTTATTTCAATTTAACATATTATTTTCTTATGATTAGATGATTGTGGCTACGGCGGCCTGTAAGTAAGGTCTCGGCTTCGGAACCGAAGGGTTCCAGGTTCGAGAGATGATTCTATGGAAGAACCGTCATGCCAGCGGGTCTGGTGCACCTTAAGTTCGTCTGGACCAAACATTCTCACACTGGTGTGATACAGAAGTATGGAAAGGGGGTGCCAGATCAGATGTCATCTTCATCCTCTGATAGGGGTTCTATGTTACGAGGTCTATCCCATAATAGACTTAGAGTTACTTTGAAAGGTGAAGTTGCTATCACGAAACTGAACTATGATTAGCGGGTTATAAGAAAATTTATTAGAAGTACATGAAGGCGAAAATACTTTTTCTTTAAAATGTGAAATTCCTAATCTGAAAAAAAAAACAATAATTTGAGGTTTGCATTTATTTAACCTAAATTCCATATTAAAAATACATATTATTGCTTTCTGTCTGGTTTATTGATTAATTCATAACTATATTATATGTCTTTAACAAAGAACCGGCCCTTAGTTGATGAATACGTGACGTCTGAATGTCCTCAAATCTGTTTTACAGGATTAAGATTATGAGCCAAGAACTTTAAAGATGTTGTGATAAGGCGAAGGCAGTGAAAAAATTAAAAATATAAATCGCTAGGGCATTGTAAATTTCTTGTATTTGTATATCTGTTACAAATTACTCCCCAGGATTTTTCTGGATATGATGATAAACTGAAGCAATTAAAATAAACTGTTTTGATTCAAAATATTTCATGCTGGTTAAGTCATTGTATTGCATTTGATTATTTGTCAAAAGCAAGAATTTCGCTTTACATTAATGTTAATTCATAGTAAATATGGATCGCGAGATATTTTTATAAATTTAAATTTTACTCGAAAAAATCTTTTCCAAACCAAAAGGTGTCTGAAAATATGAAAACTTATTTTGCATGGATACATTAATAAATTTTATAAGAAGCCTTTACTCCGATGAAATAATACTAAGTTATCGTATTGGAATGGGGAATTTTACAATCGCAATAAGTCCTACAGGTCTGCTTTAAAAATAAACAAAAGAAATACTGCTGAAATCCTCAGATGACCCCAAAAGTTATTCCATGCCGTCTTTTCTGAAAATTTTGATTTATAAGCTCAGCGCAATAACTTTAGTGGACACTGTGACTAATTAGTCTTAAGGACTTACCACGTTGTGGCGGTCCTTAAGACTTGACTGTGGCCTTTTACTTTGAAATTCAAACTATTTAATTTTATTATCCGAGATAACTATATAATAATAAGAACATAAGGAATTTGTAGTTATAAAATAATATATAATATTTAGCGATAAAGTTGTACTGTAGACTAAGAAGTACCGGCCACAGTACAACCTGTCATCAAATAACCACAAAAAACGAATCCACCCGGTTTTGTCTGACAATTTTCATTGATAGGCATAACACAATAGCATTGGTGGAAACTATGATTAAGAGTTAAGAACCCGCCACAAAGTACCGGTTACAATAGAACTCATCCCACAGGAGGAGCCTCGTTTTCGAATGTCTTGTTTCCAAAGCTTAACAGGGCTACATGTAATTATTATGTTTATTTGAAAAATAATTAATTTAGTATCAAATACATAGGGAATTACACAAAAAGAAATCATTTAGTTAGTTCGAAATTAAAAATAACTTAATTAAGATTTCATGTTTGAAGGATAAAAAACATTATTATTGAATCTAATATGTCAGATCAGTCTGTACAAGA
The DNA here is from genome assembly GCA_026543055.1 of Argiope trifasciata. Lineage (NCBI taxonomy): Eukaryota > Metazoa > Arthropoda > Arachnida > Araneae > Araneidae > Argiope > Argiope trifasciata. The sequence continues at coordinate 2,880,038 of JAPMOQ010047785.1, read as the reverse complement.
AAATATAAAATAAAATTTTCTGTGGACTTAGATTAACTGAATTAATTTTCATCTATTTAAATACTGTAAAAAGGCTAAATACCGCAAAAATGCTGTAATTTGAACGTAGACGTATTTATCGCTAAAGATTAAATATTATTTTATGACTACATATTCCTTATGTTCTTATTACTACATAGTTACCTCGGATAATAAAATTAAATTGTTTGAATTTCAAGGTAAAGAAAAAGCTAAAAGAAAGTGAATAAAATTTTTGATTCAATGCAGGCATTCAGAAAAAGTTTATTAAAATAATATAAAAATATTTTATTTGAAATTGTAAATATGGATAGGTTATTCAAATGATAATAGTGGAGCATTCAGTGATATTTATTCACTTTCGCTTGAAAGAGCATAAAAAAGGATTTGCTAATCTTTATGTAATCATAAGCAACAGCTCGACATTAACAAAATCGTAACCTGCTACTCCAACCTGCCCCACCCCCCCTGAAAGCACAAGGAAAAATCTGAATGACCAGACCACCTTCGACAGCAACACTGATCGGGAATTATGGTTGATTCCTAAGGGCTATCACCGACCACGGTACAACTCTTCCCATAGGAAGTACTTCCCACCATAGATAGGGATAGTCACCCCCCATTTCTGTACCCTGATGGGTACAGAAATGGGGGGATGATTACAGAAATGGGGAAATGGGGGGGACCACTATCATATCGGAAGCTTCTCATCCTCATTTCTGAGATGCCTCTTTGGGATGCAGCATGACATTAAATATAATGATAAAACATTTCTTTCATTTAAAATTCTCTTGAACAGTTAACATAAAAAATACAATGATAAAACATTTCTTTCAATTAAAATTATCTAATACGAGGAACATAAATTTATTAAAATGTTTTATGATAAAAAAATTCGCAATTTTTTACTTATTTCCGTCAATGAGTTAGGGGTGAAAATTTTAATTAATTCCTTTTGACAAGCATATAACACTAGTTATAATACAGCAATAATAATTAATAGTCACTAATTATAATATAGCATAATAAGTAATAGCAATAACATAGCAATTAATATTGATAATTAATACCTCGCCTATATTTTAATATTCTTTGACATTTTTCACCCAAAAGAATAAAAAACAACAGTAAAAAAAATGAGAAGTTTTTTTATTAAATAAAATAAAAAATATACCCCTAAAAACATTAAAAATGGCCTAATAAAATCTGATTCTGATTAATTCTATTCATTCATTAAAATTATTTTTTCCCCTTTCTAGTGCTTTTTCGGAGTCACGACAGAAATATCATTAATGAAGGTGGATTTAGATTTGAAAAAGACGGACAGTTATTTTCGGAAATTTTTGAAAGGATTTGAAATAATTAAAAATGAAGCTCTTGGGCTATATATTAATTGGATACATCAATCAATCTTTAAATAATTCCTTTTTCCCAATTTCTGATTTCAATTACGTATCGGAAATTTAATATAAGAGATGAAGTTATTTTAATTCTGAAATTTGTTGCATAGTTAACCCAGAACACGAAAGTAAATTGCATTTAAATAAAATTACTGGAAAAACGGCAGATCCATGTTCAAAGAGAATAGCATCAAATTCAAAAGTAGTTGTTTATAAATTAATAATTCATTCTAGATGAAATTTTCGAAATGCACAACTTAATCTGTGCCAGAATACCTTTCCTATTTTAAAAAAGAATTCATAAAAAATTAATAACATTTTATTAATATTCAAGTTATTAGTCTTTTGTATCATTTATTATTCAAATAATTTAAATAAGATTCTATGAATGAGATAATTTTTTTAAATATTTGTTTGATCTCAGCAGAAATAAAATAATTTTCTAATTTTCAAAGATAACACAGCATGATGAAAGTTTTAAATATTGTAGTTTTGCCATTTTATTGATTGGGTTTTAAAGATGAATTGCCGACTTGTATGAGACATTTGCTCATAATTATAGTAAGAGAATCATTAATTTTTTTAGTAATGTCAGTTGTAATAGTTCATCAATTGCAATCCTATCTACAATAATTTAAATGCAGCTGCAAATACACTGAATGTCATGGAGTCCACAAGTCGTTGGAAGTCCTCTGCAGGAATATTGAGCCATGCTGTCTGTATAGACGTCCATAATTGTGAAAGTGTGGATGGTGCAGGAGTTTGGGCACGAACGGACCTTTCGATGATGTCCTATAAATGCTCTATGGGATTCATATCGGGCGATCTAGGTGGCCAGATCATGCGCTGGAATTGTCCGGAATGTTCTTCAAACCAATCGCGAACAGTTCTGGCCCGGTGACATGGCGCATTGTCATCTATAAAAATCCCATCGTTGTGTGGGTACGTGAAGTCCATGAATGGCTGCAAGTGATCTGCAAGCAGCTGAACATAACCATTTCCAGTCAATGATCGGTTCAGTTGCACCAGAGGACCGAGTCCATGCCATGTAAAAACAGCCCACACCATTATGCAGCCACCACCAGCTTGAACAGTGCCTTGCTGACAGTTTGGGTCCATGGCTTCGTGCGGTCTGCGCCACACTCGAACTCTACTATCAGCTCGTAACAACTGAAATCGTGACTCATCTGACCACGCCACGGTTTTCCACTGGTCTAGGGACCAGTCGATAAGCTCACGAGCCCAGGAGAGTCGCTGCAGGCGATGTCGTGCTGTCAGTAAAGACACTCGAGTCGGTCTTCTGCTGTCATAGCCCAAGGAAGACAAATTTCGCCGCACAGTCCTATCGGATACGTCCCTCGTACGTCCCACATTGATTCCTGCAGCTATTTGACGAAGTTTTGCGTGTCTATTAACATTGACCATTCTACACAGACCTCGGCGGTCTTGGTCGTTAAGTGCAGGTGGTCGCCCACTGCGCTGTCCATGATGGGATGTGATGCCTGAAATTTCATACTCTCGGCACAGTCTTGATACTGTGGATCTCGGAATGTTGAATTCACTAACGATATCCGCAATGGAATGACCCATGCGTCTAGCTCTAACTAACATTCCACGTTCAAAGTCTGTTAATTCTCGTCGTGCCGCCATAAATCACGAAAAACCTGTTCACATGAATAACTTGAACACAAATGAAAGCTCTGAAAAACGAACTGCGCATTTAAACTTTTTCGCTGCGATACTACTGCCATCTGTATATTTGTATATTGCTATCCCATGACTTTTGTCACTTCAGTGTATAAGTTAATATTTAAAATTTGTTATTGTCTAAATCTACATGTAAAACTTTTTTTTAAAATTCAACCCTTTTGGAACGGGAAGCTTTTATCCTTATAATGGACTTATTAAATTTTTTAGACAAGGAAATTGTAATAGCTCATCAATTGCAATTCTGTCTGAAATAATTTAAATACAGTTGGAAATAAAAATTATTATTTAAAATTTGATATTGTTTAAATCTAAATGTAAAACCTTTATTTTTATTTTTAATTTAACCCTTTCGAAACGAGAAGCCTCTACCCTAGATGCACGCACGGGAAGGAGAGTACACGAAAGAACGAGGGTTTTGCTTCGCTAAGCCTATATTTGAAAAAAAAAATTATAAATGAACTCGAAGTCCTATAGCCGTCACTTTTCTGCCTTTTTGGACTATTGGTTCGCTCATAATGTGAGCACAATTTTCCTGCATAAATCACGTTTTCTTGCCATAATAAACCGAAACCAATGTCTTGTTTAGTTTAGTTTAGTTATATTAAGGTCCCGTTTTAAAGCAACACGAGGGCTAGTTTGGGACGAATATCGTAATTTTGAACCACGGTCAGAAGACGAGGACGACACCTGAAGTAGCACCCCCCCTCTCTACACCACGCCACACCAGAGGGACCGAAACCAATGTCATATTTACCTATCGTTTATTTAGTACTAGCTGGTATCCGGCGCATTGCTGCGGCAGAAGAAGTAATTCAGGAAATATCGTTTGATTTTGATGTAGTTATCTTTTTTAATTAAGGATGATAGAAAAAAAATGATAATTATTTTCTTGTCAACAATGAATACATTAATTGAAATTGCAGGTATACGAAGGAGAATCATAAATAGTATTTATTCTATTCCACAAACAAAAATATTCATTTTTATGTATTAGATTTGTGTTCTCTTTTAGAATTGTAAAGCTTGGCGTTCTTTCAGCATGGTATAAAAGAAACTATTTATTGTATCTCGTGATTCGCTTAATATTCATTACAGAATTCTCAAATTTAATATTAAAAAATGTGATAAAAATATTTTTCTATGAAATTAAATTAACTTAGACAATATACTTATACCATGTAATTAATATAGTTGTAAAGATAATTTTTGAAAATTAAGATGGTGCAAAATTATTTGTACTATAATATTTTCGGAACTCACTGCAAAAAACGCTAAAATTTTTTTAAATGTTTTTAAAATTTCAAATCTATAGGATTGGTTCCCCTAAAACTTTCTTGCCCTCTCTCTAATAAACCTGTTACCTCAGAGAAAGACTTACGTTGTATTTAAGTAAATATTACGTTGTATTTAAGTAAATATTA
>JAPMOQ010047785.1:2850460-2875479 GCA_026543055.1 Argiope trifasciata | reverse complement strand
TTACGTTGTATTTAAGTAAATATTACGTTGTATTTAAGTAAATATTACGTTGTATTTAAGTAAATATTACGTTGTATTTAAGTAAATATTACGTTGTATTTAAATAAATATTAACATCTAGCTTGAATTTTACTGAATCTATTTTGTCTCCTTGGTGAGTTACTTGGTGGTTAATCCTTGGTTAATAGATGCGAAGAGATATGAAAATAGTTTTTGCACTTTAGATGATTGTATTATGCCTATAACATTCCAGTAAGAGCAAGTAATATGTTGTCGAAGTTTTATAGGAATCGGATAAGCGAAACGGCAGAGCATAAGAGACATACAGACAAACATTCATTTTTATTTATATACATTAGTTTTATTAACTACAACCTGATAACTGTTGTGAACTGCAACTGGTGAAATGTGTTTTGAATTCAGTTTCTGTGTCTGTTTTGAAAAATAAACGCAATGGGTGCAAGAAAACGCCTGCTTATTTCCTCTTGAACTTTCTTCAATATTTTAGGGTCTACATTTTTTCCTTCAGAGTTATTCTCTGCTCAGAAAACACAGTCATAGACGCGCTGGTAACCTTGAGATAATACAACAATCAATGTTTTCCGTAATAAAAATAGACGTACGCAAAATGTATCCGAAATCTAAGCAAAATAAACAGAACTGTTGGAAAAACGCAAGACTAGTAACGGTAACACAATAACAAAAAAAAAAAAGAAGAAGAAGAAGAAGAAGAAGAAGAAGAAGAAGATAAGTATTAGGAGCGAAATCAGAAAAGCAAATCGGAATCAAACGGAACCTTACCGAACCTGGCTCTATTTATTTGCATTATTCTTATCCCCCTTCCCCTGCTATAGCTGATGAGTGAAATACCAAAGGCTGAATATGAGAATATGCCAGGTTTCTAAAACTATATTTATTACAAGCGTAATGGACACAGAGAGACATCTAGTGGCGTTCAAAAATTGTTTCAGTTTAGAAGTGGATATATGTATTACCGTCCCATGCACTATTTCCGGAAATGCACGGGTGTGACTATAACTAGTGATGAATATAGCGAAAGGATTAAACAAATTATATGAGTAGAGCAGAATCAATTTATATAGTATTATCCAGAAACTTTTATGATTGGCTTTTTATTTTGAAAACGATTCAAAATCTTCGGAAGGATATAAAATTAAACATATCGTGGTAAAAATGATAAATGCGGTTAACTTTGACAAAACAGTGCAAAAATGTTGAGATAATTTATGTTTTATCTCAATAATGTGAAATAGTGAATGTTAAGCGGGTGATGTTTTATTACAGAAAAATAAAAAAAACTTATTCGATTTAAAAGACAACAAATTGATAAATAAACATTTTAAAATAATTTATTAGGAACCTTTTTTAGTCATGTAGTAAAAAATTTTTAATTTATAAATGGCTGGTTATACAAATAAGAATTTTTAACTCATATAGAACTACTAAAAAGAATATTTTGGTAGCAACAAAAATAAACCATGAAAATTACTATGTCTGCTCTAAATGCAACTCTATGACTCATTTCTCAGGAAGAATGGAGTAAAAATTCAAATAATTATATTTTTTATTATGTCAATCAATAAAGGTGGTCAGTCATTAAAACATGCTGAAAAAATAAGGAATCTAAATTTTTGTACAATCTCTAGGCCTATTTATCATATTTAGTGAAATATTATTGGTGCATTCACATTTTAAATTAAAGAAATCCCACACCTCTGTTTCCCAAAAGTTTCAGACGACTAAAACCACTTCGACGGCTCTTTCAAGAAAGATAATGAAAACACTGGACTCCAGTTCAGTTTGAGGCGGCCGGTGATTGGTCTTAAAGAATGAACTTCAAACCTTCATGATCTAGACAGTTTTGATAACAGTAGAGGGGAACGATTTTTGCTTTAAATATTAGTGTATTAAAAGTATATTGATAATCGTGACTAATTTTTCACTCCAGAAAACACACAAGAGATCAAAAAAAGGGAGATATTTTCTATTTAAATGAAATAAAATAATTGAAAAACAGAAATGAGAAAAAAAATTGGAAACTGTATAAAAATTTAAAATTTTGGAAATAGATTGCAGTTCGAAGACATTAAAGAGACTTTTGATGATTTTACGTCGTTTCATTTCAGCTCGAAGAAGCAAGCATGTTTATGTACAGCAGGAGTGACAAATACACGCAACACAGAACGACAGACCGAGGAATGAGGGAAAGCTCTCGAACATTTTATTCCACGTCTTAAATAGCTTATTTTGATTGGGAAAATCTAGTTTATAGTGCTTTTAGACTATTAAGTTTCTCATAGGAATTTCTGCACACTCCCAAAAAAGGGGAAATACAAGGATCTTTTTATAAAATTTGTTTAGGTCAGCAACTTTCATCAATCACTCACAGCGAGAGATTCGATGATTAAATAACTTTACAAAGCAATTCTTGAATTAATTAAATATATAACTTGGAATTGGATGAGGTGATAAGAGAATGAAGTAGAATGAAGTTAATACAGATTAAACCAGGATAAAAGTTTAGAAATTAATCTGGATTTAAATTAGATGTTAAAATATCACACACTCACACACACACACACACACACACACACACACACACACACACACACACTTTATATATATATATATATATATATAGAGAGAGAGAGAGAGAGAGAGAGAAATTAGCTACTGGAAAATAGTTAGAATGGTAATTTTGTGTAACTATATTGTTTTTTCAGGCAATCATATTCTCTAATTTGCTGTTTATTTTATTTCTACATAATGTCTATTTTAAGAAATTTCCATCTAATGTTTTTATTATTAAAAGCTGAATAAATTAGATAAAATTAACATTTCTTAATGACTAGGAAAGGGGATTTTTTCACAAAAGAAGTTTTACTAAAAAGATTTGCTGTGTGCAAGGTAATTTATTTTTTATCTGCACCCAGATTGAAAATTTGTATTAAAGCATTTTTCATAATTTTCCGTTTATTTTTAAGAAATTAAAACTTGGATATAATATATTTAATATAAAAAAACTGATAAAGAAATTAGTAAAATATCTCTTATTTTTCAGCCATTTATGATTAGAGGTTGATTTGCATTTGAATGTTTAAATTTCCGACACATTACTAAATGTTTTTTTTTTATCTTTCATAGAATATAGTGTTAAGTCTTCAAGGAGTAGCTAATTATATTCCTAGTAAAATTCGCAGTCAGGAAATTGTGAACAAAATACGGTTTACATATTTTAATTGATTAAAGTTAGATGAATTTTGATGAAGTATTATGTTTGATAAATATGTAAAACAAATAAATTAACAAAAGAATTAATTGGGACAGATATTACTGGAGTGACAATTTTCTTGATATGAAAGTATTATTCTTTTAATTTAAAACCTAAAATTTCATTTGAAAAGGAAAGTATAAGAAAGCACTTTTATTATAAGGAAATGTTTTGTATTAGTTACATAAATGTCCTGTTTGAAGTTATGCAGAATTATACGAATTCAGTAATATCAAAGAGTTTTTCACTTGACATTTTATCGACAACTCTAAACCTACTTTTTCTAAGCAGGAAAAAAATCGAGATTTTTAAATTTCAAAAATACTTCCAATATCTTATGCTGTTTCTTAGTTGACAGTTTAAAAAAATACTCTGAAACTGATGTCTCCAGTTTTCTAAAGAAACCACGAGGAAGAATTTTATCATATGTCATGAAAAAAAATTGAAATTTATTTTTTACGCCAAAATATATTGCATTATTTCGCAAAAAATTTTCTTTTTTTATATATTGCTTGCTAATATTTTAACCCTGACAAAAGAATTTTTTACAAATTTCTTTGATCTGTACACAAAAAATAAGATAAAATTTCAATTTCACAGATACGTGATGTTATGGAAACATTTTGACTTGAATGTAAGCAGAATAGAATATGTAACAACAAAGACTGTTTCCCCATGGGAGGATCTAAAATATGTTTGAGTCAAAATGAATCGTTTCCATTCATCTATAAGAAAATGTCTTTTTGAAAAAAAAATTCCCGTGACTTTTATAAATCAGAAATGACAAAAGAATGCAGCATTTGATGTTATGGAATGGAGTTAAACTTTCCAACTCTTTTGGAATACTTTTTCTTTATACTATAAAGAGCGATAGAATGAACATTTTTGAATAGTCACGTATTTTAGTAAGTAGGTTCGTAGAAGGAATTTGGCAATGATTTTCAAAGCATTCCTTCTCAGAATGACGACTTTGCGTATTTTCTATTTTTCATCCAGACGTTCATATTCCACGTTTAAAACTACACTTCTTCCTTACGCCTTCTGCAAATTTCATATTTAAATTCTTATCTCTGCTTCGTACCTTTTCTTCCCTTTATTTCTTTTCACAAATTTTTCGGGAAAAAAATATTCGAAGTTTCTCTGTTCAAACTTTCTTTTGGGGAAGATATTTTCCCTTTTCTTTTTAAATATGTTTAATTTATGGCGCGAAATAAATTGTGGCGTAACTGACAGTGTATATCAAAAATTCTTTATGTTATAAGCGGTGGTTCGCATTTTAAAAGGGATTATTATTTCTCTCTTCTTAAACCGTCAAGTTAACTTTGATAAAATGTAAAATTTAGATATATAAAGTACATTCCTGAATATCCGGTTTGCGACTGTCCGTCTTCCCTACTATCCGGTCTAGTTTTCTTTTATAGTAATTAAATGAGGAAGGCAAGCAATCTATTAAGGATGTCTGTTAATGATTTTTCAAAACCTAAAAACTACGGACTTTTTTGAAAACCACTGACGTTTTGACTCTTAGGGTTCCTTTTCCGTATCTGTGTAACCCACGGGTGGGTACCTCGTAATTGGAATGAGAGGCTTTCGGCATGGGGATTGGATCTCACCAATCCAGTGGGTACAAAAAAGGTGGGATAACTGACTCTTCCCATCGATGAAGGGATGTTCTTCTTCGGGAAGAGTTGTACCATGGCCAGTGTTGGCTTTTAGGACTCAACCACATTACACGCCCGTGTTTCTGTAGCGGCGGTCCGATCATTCAGTATTTATTTCTGTGTGCCTTCTGGCGAGAGAGAGTCAGTAATATGACTTTCCATATATGTGTAATAATTTATCAGTGAAAATAAAATCAGTTCCAGCCAATTTTTTGATGAATTAATCGTACGATTTAAGCTGATGTTTGGTTTGAGTTTCCTGCATGTACGTTATACATTGCAAAATTTGGTAAAATGTGTACAGTTTATATTACAGTGAGTTTTTCGATAAAAATTTGGTCTTCTGGTATTTGTGAGCAAAGAAACGAATTCATAGAACTCCGGCCTATCCAGTCAGTCCTACCCTCCATTAGGCCGGATACTTGGGAGTGATCCGTATTTTGATTATCTTATATATTTCTTAAACAACGAGAACTAACTAAAAGATTCCTAAAAAATTAATATAAATTACATTGGATTTTGTATTGACATGGTAAAAATTCATTATTAATATAGGATGCTGCAAAAAATGGTATAAATATTTAAAAAAACACATTTCGCAAGCATTTAACAAAAAATTTATAATTTTGGTAGTGAGCTTGTGAATTTAAAAATAGTGTGCATTATGCATGAATATATGAATTTTTATTCGTGTCAAAACTTTTGCAACTATTTTATCAAGATCATATTTGATTAGATTTGAATTTTTTCGCTAGTTCTATCATAATGTGTAAATTCATCTTTGACATTATAGATGAATTAATAACTGAAACACATCCTTGCTTCAATTTAATAAATGTTTTCAGAAACTATATATTTAATTATGAAATGAAGCTTGCAATGTTTTCAATTTACAAGCACATTTTTTAAATTAGTGCACTGACTAATCTTTAATATGATCATACTTTTGAGAACGAATGTTGCATTTTATTACTTCTATAGCTAGATTTGGCAACGTTAAGACAAATGCAGACTTAAAATAAAAAATAACTGAAGTTGAAAGAATTTTTTGTTTTTCATTTTGATTAAAGCACGTGTTAAAAAGATGTTTATATTTCAAAGCCGTAAGTGTAGGATTGAAAAAAAAAAAAAAACGAACCCCCCCCCGCTTTTTTTTATCAACTTTTATTTTTTAGCTATTCTTTGGATTGTCTATCTGTGCACCTTCAAATATTTTTAAAGCAATAATATTTGAAGCATATGTTTGTATATTCAAATGACATTTATATTAGAATACGATAAATCATACAAAAAGTAATAAAAATATTTTTTACTAAATATTTGAATCTTTTTTTTTTGGCTCTAAATTTAAACTTTTTCAAACAATCGCTATCAAATAAAGGTGGTATTAATGGTATAAATTTTTTTAGGAATAAATAAATATGCCCTTTGGAGGTGTTTCGATAAAAGTGTTACAATTTGAAAAAAACTGTTTCAAATTATTTGAATTTTAGAACAAAACCTCAACTTTTTTTTGAATTTTTGTCTTTTTTTTCAAATTTGTTTTACAATTCATCATTATTACAAAGCAAACTTATTCACTCCCAAGAGAATGACATTATTAAAAAAATATACCTGATATCATGCAAAATAAAAAAAAACAACTTTAATAAAGGAGTATTTTGAAAATGTAAATTTTTTGAAAAAAAAGTAAACTTCTTTCGTTAAAAATGAAAATAAATTGAAAGAAGTTTTCTTTAAAACATCCTGGTTTTGTAGGTTGTTTATTCTTTTTAGTATTATGCAATTTTCTAGCATTTCATAAGTTTTTTTAGCATTACATAATTTTAATTACGAGAATTTCTTCATTTTCTTGATCTTAATTATTGTTTCTTATAATCTATAATTCATACATATTTATTGATTTGAACATTTATTCTGTCATCTAAATTAGAAATGCATTTTAAGGGGTAGTGAACTTTCAAAGAAGCGAAAATGGATGAAAACCTTCTACTTTATTTTTCTCTTTTCACAACCAAAATATATGCTTATATTTAACTAAAAGAGTGTTATGAAATGTATTGTTCAATGAAATAAATATTTGAAAAAAGTACATCTTAATTACTTTTCTCAAAATAATATTGCAATTAGGTTTAAATATTTTTGAAAAATTCCAGGTGTCTAAAAATAAAATTGATAATAAAGAAAAGATTGAAATTAAACGAAATTGATAATAAAGATTTCTGTCAAACATTAAAAGAAAATGGGGTAGGCATTTTATGATTCGAAATTTTTTAGCTTGTTAAAAGTGAATTTTAGTTAAAAAACAACAACTTAAGATTAGTATGAAAATTTAGTAAGTGCGCATAAAAATATTTCTAAAAAATTAGCATTTGATTGGAATGACAAAATCGTATTTAGTTTTGTTCCAAATAGATTTACATTGAGAGATAAAAAAAAAGTAATAATAGAAAAATTAAAAAAATAAGTTTCCTAGAATGTTTTGAATTTTTAAAGAAATGTATACCTTTTATATTTAAAAAAATAATATATTTCGTTTTAAAATGTTTTTTTAAAGAAATTTTACGTATTTATATTTTAATACATATACATTAGAAAAGACGACACGGAAGAAATAGTAAAGATGTTCGTTAGCTTTTTTCTGTAATTACAACAAAAAAGGTAATCAGTATGCTGCAATGAATAAATATTACTTAAATTCACAAGAATACCATGTATAAATTTATAAAGCAAGCATCCAAAAATATTACGATTACACAAAATTCTATAACAAAAAATAAACATTTCGAGTTAAAAAATCTTTAATTATGAATTTTTTTCACTGGCCTAATGTTTCTGTTTAGTTATATTAACTTAACTTTATATAATGTTTTAAAATAACACTAGGGAGATTTTAAGACAGATCACGCAATTTTGAACCGTTGCCACATACTAAAACGTCACCCTCTGGCAGACTCATACCCAAACTTGCAGACCGTACCAGTTGAAGGTTCGTCCCCAAAAGATGTAACGTTAACCAGATCTATTACAGTACAATTATTCGAGGTATCGGGTTTCGAACTTGAAATCCTTCTGTTCCTAATCCAAAGCGTATTGTTTACTATTTCATTTTTAACTGTTGAGTTTGATTTAAGCATTGTAATTTATTTTTCTCAACATCCAAAGAAGAAAAAACATTTTACATCGACTGAACAAAAAACGTTTTGAGAGCAAAATGAAAGATTAGACTACAATATGAAACATTTTGCGATTTCAATCAAGCGGAGATAGCATAGCCTGTTTCAAAATATTATGGAATTAATATTATATTATACTATTCAATATTACAATATCGTGAATATTGTTTATTATCATACAATATTGCACATTATAAGTGCAACAATGTTGTACAATATTATATCAATGGGTTCCAAATTTAAGCAAGTTATCTTAACTAAGAAGAAAATTTAATCCAATAAGCTTTATTGCCTATTCACCAGATGAAATTCGAATGCCCATTTTAAACATTTTTTAAAATATGGGCGATCACGAAGGATCACGCCTATTTCGAAATTGAATTCCATAAGTCGAGTGTCCCTCCATTTCCCTAATAATATACAGTATAAGTCCAACAGTATTGTATAATATTAATGCAACATTATTGTACAACATAAGTGCAACATTATTGTAGAATGTAAGTAAAATAATATTATACAATATATGTGCAACAATATTGTAAACATAAGTGCAACGATATTGAACAATATTGCAGCAATAGGTTTCAAATATAAACAAAATATCTTGATAAAGAAATGCATGAAATCAAATAGGATCCATTGCCTATTCCTCTGGCAAAATTCGAATGCTCATTTTTAACATTTTTGAAAAATGAGTGATTAGGTAGAATCACGCCTACTTCGAAAGTGAATTGCATAATCCGATTGTTCATCCATTTCGTTAATAATAAACCCGCAACAGAATCGAAATCCAATTCCAGGTCTGCGAAGTAAGAATACCTGAAACGACTTAGAAAGGTGTAATAATTATCTAAATCGTGAACATCGTAGTAACCTCTAATTAAATCACTAGGGAAACGGTAAGCCAATTCCAAGTTTTATTATTCCTAAACAGTAGCTTAAGACAATGACAGTTAATTCATATTTTATTCTTGCTTGACTGTAAATCCATAGAATATTTGATTAAATTGAGTAGATCTGCAAAATGAATCGTGTAACAAGCATCTATTAACATACATGCAAATTTAATTATACTGCCTTTTCTATGTGATGGCTAATTTTACCGTCTCGTTGAATAAATCTTGACGCGTTTGATATTATTTCCAGGAAATAATTCAAACTTGAATAAATTTTGAATTTAAAATAGATGTCAATGCTCTTATGCATGAGTTAAAATTCAGCAAATGAGATACAAGTATTCGAGTTGCATGGAATTCTATTTGTGTTAGAAATTTAATTTGTTGGAAGGCTTATCATATTTGTAGGATACAGAAAGAAATGAAGTGCTCGCTACATGTATATGTTTTTAAAATATTTTATGGGGTAATTCAAAAGGAGCATAGCGATTGCAAACGAGTATAGCTATTTAATGAAAAGGAGCTTGTCGATAAGGTTAACACATAATGTAGTCGGAATTTCAAAATTTGGTATACAAAAGTCATAGATGTTCTGTGTTACTTCCCTGGTCACATACACAACATACAGGCAGTAGTCCATATCAGGTCATACATTTTGAAACATGTATATAGTCACCAATGCAAGAGCATTACGGTTGCGTAAATTGAGTTCATCCATTATTTTGGGTATGGGGGACATTTGGGGAGCACATACATGTATATGTGCTCCTATAGGAAGCATGGAAAGCAAAGTACGCATTTGTCATGCTCTTACGTCGGTAAATGCAGACATGCTTCAGAATGTATGGAGTGAAAAGAACTATTGCCTAGATATTATCTGTGTGACCAAAGGAAGTAACATGGAACATGTATGACGTTTGTATACAAAATTTTGAAGTAGCGTGCACATTATGTGTTAATCGTATCGATAAATTCTTTTTCATTAAATAGTTATAGCCGTTTGCAATCGTTGTATTCATTTTGAATTACCCTGTGCATCTCATTTAGATAAAAGTCAATTCTTTTATAATGGAATGAAGTCATGTGATCTCACAGTCACATGGTAAATTGAAAAGTGCAAGTTATTTAAACATATAAATAGATATTTCACTCGATGCGTTCATGATTATCATCCTATAAGCATTACTGATAGTTTTCATATGTTTCTTAATTAAATAAAATCATCCATTGGTATTTATAAAGTAAAAGAGGAAAACTGTTGCTTTTCTACAAACGGTTTTCAAAAAATTTCTCGCAAATCTTAAGTTATTAGACAGATAAACTTTGGAAATTCAAAGAAAAGTTTTTTAACATACAGGGTAGTTATACTTAAAATTCCACTTTAAAATGATCATAACAGGGAAATTACTTGACCAAATGTTATCAAATTTGGTGATAGTTAAAAGTTGATAATGAGAATTTTTTTCTGACAAAAAAAGTCCAAAGACTCAACACCAGGGGAAAATGGAGCTGTATAAATATTGTAAAGCAAAATAGGACATGAAGACATCGATTTAAAATGTGTTTAATTGTTTCTGAAACGTCTAACAGAACATGCTCAATTTTGCATCCACCAGTTTCTGAAAACAAGTTAAATCGAATTACTACATTCTAATCAATATCTTTCAGTTCCTCTAAATTGCTTAGATTATCATCATAAACTGTGCTTTTGAGATGACACACACTGAAAATCCTTTGTAACATGTTTCACAAACGATTAGAAACATTTTAAACTGGTGTTCTACATTCCCATGTTCTATGTTGCTTAACATTATTGTTACAACGCAGTCTCACTCCTGGTGGTGCATTTTTGAACTTGTTTTTGAAAGAAAAGAAATCCCAGTGATTTCGTTTAAATTATACTATGTTTGATAATGTTTGGTGAAGCAGTTTTCTTTTTATGGCTATTTTGAAAGTGGAACTTTAATTATAACTATCCTATTCATCATAATGTGAATTTTTCTGTATTAAAGTTTTAGAAGAACATTTAAAAAATATTAATTGGTTAAATTATACGAAAAAATGTAATTTTATGAAGAATATAAATAAAGATGAATAACTATAACATGAGTTTAAAAAGAAAACAAATAACGTTAGTATAATTTTATTAAACTGATTTTAGTAATAATAACGTAGGTGATTAACGCAGTAAAAATAACAAATTAATAGCAGAGGGGATATAAAATGTGATCAATACACTAATTTTTAAGAATAATCTTCATAAGCACAACATGCATTGGGAATTTTGTATTATTCAACTAAATTTATTCCATTCATATAATACTTCGATAGTAACATGATTATTGTGTAATGCATTTACCACTAGAAATGAGGTAGCGAGTTTAGGAATGTAATAATTGTTTAGTCTGCAAGATTCTGTTTATGTCATAGATAACAAGGATGAACTTAGGGCAATGCTAGATGCCCTTATTATAAACTGCGTCAATGCATTAAAGGAATTAAAGGACCACATAGAGTGGAATTCATGTTGTATTTCTCTAAGCCGCCTTAATGATTCACGGTAGAGTAGATAGCGCCATCTTTGAAATTAAACAGAAGCTTGAGTACTTTGTGCTAATTATGGAATCAAATTTGTGTTTAGAATCTGTTGTTGTAAATTTTCATGTTTTGAAGTTATTCCACCGATAAATATTTTCTGAAATACTAGTATAAATAATTGTCCACATTTATATTACTCGAACTGTTTACAGGTTGTTCCAAACTTTTATGTTTTGAAGTTCTGCAATAGTTATGTAAGAAAATTAGCAATAAGATTTAATTTAATTTACTTGAAATGTTTTCAGTTATTGTAAACTATCATGTTTGAAAGTTATAGCTATTTCAATAATGAATAGCGTAAAACGTTGTTGAGTACCCAAAATAATAGAAACATTTTCCATACTTTATCTATAGTTTTATTAAAAAGTAAATTTTTTCAAGACACAGGTATGCGTTTATAATGACGAAATAAAAATTTTAAGCAGTTATAGTTAAAATAATGAATTATTTTAAATATTTATATGCTTTTATAATTAAATTATTGATTCAAAATGCTTGATAGTTTTCAAAACAAGATGTTAAGATTTTAAATGTATTATTACTTCTGAAGAGTAAAGAATGCGCTAAGAAATACTTTCTATTGAGTGAAATTAGTTTTCATTGATTACAAAATTTGAATTCTTGATTTTATTGCCAATCAGAATTTTCAAATTAGTTAATATTTGCATCACATAGTTCATATCAATTATTAATATTTGAAATTACATACTAGCTCTGTGCCTAAAAATATTGTCTTTCTTTTCTTATTACAGATGCCAGCTCAATTCTTTTAAACTACAACTGCATCGCCTTTTATAACTAAAAAGCTTTCTTATTAGTGAGCTTCAGACAGAGAAACATTATACACTGATGGAGAAAAAATGCCAACCCCAAGAAAAAATTATTGTACAGTAATGAAATTTTAGGAATACATTTGTCTAGGTAACATATTTAATTGATTAAAGTTTCAAGATCACAGGTAGAGCCATTGGTGTGAAGAGCCATTTCAAATGTGAAATGTTGGTACATTAGTAACCGGTGAAACCGCCAGAATTTTGAATGCAAGCATGCAAACGTGCATGCATTGTGTCGTACAGGTGTCGGATATCAGTTTGTGGGATGGAGTTCCATGCCTGTTGCACTTAGGCGGTCAATGCAGGGACGGTTAATGCTGGTTGTGGATGACGCCGGAGTTGTCGTCCAACGATGTCCCATACGTGCTCGATTGGAGAAAGATCTGGTGATCTAGCAGGTCAAGGCAACATGTCGACACTCTGTAGAGCATGTTGGGTTATAACAGCGGTATGAGGGCGAGCGTTATCCTGTTGGAAAACAACGCCTTGAATACTGTTCATGAATGGCAGCACAAAAGGTTGTATCACTAGACTGACGTACAAATTTGCAGTCAGGGTGCGTGGGATAACCACGAGAGTACTTCTGCTGTCATACGAAATAAGCTCCCCAAACCATAACTCCAGGAGTAGGCCCTGTGTGTCTAGGCCGCAGACAGGTCACTAGCAGGCGTTCACTTGGCCTCCTTCTAACCAACAAACGGCTATCACTGCGACCAAGGCAGAACCGGCTTTCATCAGAAAACGCAGCAGATCTCCACTCCGTCCTCCAATGAGCTCTAGCTTGACACCACTCACGTCGCAAACGGCAGTGGTTTGGAGACAGTGGAATGCACTGTAAGGGCGTCTGGCTCGGAGCTGTCCTTGAAGTAACCGATTTGTAACAGTTAGTTGTGTCACTGTGGTGCCAACTGCAGCTCGAATTTCAGCTGCAGACGCAGTACGATTAGCCACAGCCATACGCCGAATACGACGGTCTTCCCTTTCAGTAGTACCACGTGACCGCCCGGAACCTGGTCTTTTTGAGGCAATACCTTCCCTTGACCACTGCCGCCAATACTCATGCACAGTGGATACATTCCTGCCAAGTCTTTCAGCCATATCACAGGTCACTAGCAGAAAGAAAACCCACCTTCTCGTAGCCCTAAAACACGACCTCGTTCAAACTCAGTGAGCTGTTGATAATGGCTTCATCGTCTTCTCAGAGGCCTCCTTGACTAACATTAACCCACTACGTCAAATCTCAACAGTAAATAACGATCCCGAACCCTACAGTGCTTATTTAAAGCAAACCTCATTTGCATGTTCATAGTGTCGCTACTAGCGCCTCACTTACGCCCGTAGCTCGAAATTTGAATCGACGTCATCTTTCAGATGTATAAACACGCCTACCAAATTTCATTTATCTAGCAGACCTCCTTCCTAGTGTTGTGATTTTTTTTTCATCAGTGTATGTTTTCGAGAAGCATCCAAGTTATATGCAATATCTCATAATAAGAACTATATTTCTATAGTGACAAATTAATTAATATATGGTTTTATTTAATCTGGTTTGCTTTATGTTTATAAAAATCAATTTTATTCATTTCATAATGGCTAGTGTTTTCCAATTTTGTATAATTCTATGTTCAATTCATGATGTTATAGGAATGTATTGTTTCATTATCTTCAGGGTTGGCGTACTGGCATAGGGTAGCGTGTTTTCTCGTGGTCTGGGTGTTCTTGGTTCGAGTCCCGGTTCGGACACGGTTGTTTTTCCTCTGTTCTATCTGTTAGATGTCTGAATGTGTCCTCCTGTAAAAAGGGGTTGTGCAAGCGAATGAGTAATGCGTGAGTGGCAAATTCTCAATCTTTATTCTAACTGGCGCTACTAAAACAAGAGACGCTCCCTATTGGCTTAAATCGCTGTCTTCGTAGCAGCTGACTTGTCCATGACGCACCAGTATTTTTATAACTCATTTATCTGTTCATCATTTAATTTCAATAAATTAAAAATGATCCCAAGATTAATTAAAATCCATAAGAATTATTTTTAAATCAAAGACAAAAAAGAAGAATATAATGCAAATACAAATCACTTTGAAGTAAATAAAGCTGTGTTTTAATTAATTGTTTTTATTACGTAATATGCACATGTGTTTCGCCAACAGAAAATGCCAAACTTTTATTGGTCAAACTATTTACCATGAGATTTTGAATCTTGGATTTCACTAAATATGTTAGAATAATGAGGAGTATCATTATCTGGATGATATATTAATAACTTGTATAACAGTGTCACAAAGAAATCATTGATAAAAGAAGAAAAATCAAATGGTAAGAAATTAAATTACTTGAATGCTGCTCAAAATATTTTAAAGATCCTTAGTTTTATTTAATATCATTCTTTTGAGTTAAATCAGTTTATTTTTTTCCGATTCAAAAATGTTTCAAGAATGAAATCAAAATGTAAAAAATAAGGGTATATGAAGCAACGTTTTGAATTCAATATTTTTAACATGAAGAACTAATTTTGAGTGTGTTTTTTTTGGAGAATAGAGCAGAAAACATTAAATTGAAAAAAAAATACTCTAATTCATTATATTATCTTTAGTTAATTGTTTTTTAAACATTTTATGTTCAGTTATTTTAGTTAAAAAAGCAAATCTAAAACTTATTTCTCGAATTGCAATGTTTTTGCTCGAAAATATTAGAAAAATAATCAAAATTAAAAAGTAAAATATAATATTTTTGATAGGAAGTTTCTAATGAAAGTAAGCGCTTAAAACGCTGATGAAATAAAACATTAATATATAAAACAGTCTACATTAAGATGAATGATAATGAAATTCTTTTTATTCATGACAGCCGCTTTTTTTAAATATTAATTAATTGAATAAATTTTTCCGGTAATTTCTATTTGGTAGCCAGAGCCTCCAAGCCATCAAATAGTCTGGAAATTTGTCCCCGACGATTCCCCAAGTTTGTCTCCAAAGTCTATTACTGCCGCGACAACCGATCATAAATAAAGTAAGATATAGACATATATAATATTAGAAAATAAGTAGGAATTTATATATATATATAGTTTCATAGAAAATTTTAAGCCTTTTCTAAAATTCCTATTTAAAAGACATCATGCGCTTACGAATTATTATTTTTTAAATTTTCTGCTGGTATTTCAGAGATCCTCCGAAAAAATTCAACGTTATATTTACTTTCTTACAGAAATGCAAAATTGTAAAGAATGAAAATTTTAATTAAATTTAAATTGTTTTTAAATGCGGTTCAGTTAACAATGATTTTTTTAATAACCTGAAATAAATTAACATTAAACTTTAATGTGGATATGAACGCAAGTCAGGTTAGGATGAAATTTTGGTAAAGCTACTTCACACATTTTTGCTGTGTTTTAAATCTAAGAAAAGTTTTTATTCAGTAAAAGAAGTATGTGTTGTTGTTTTCAGAGCACTGCCTGCGAGATAATTGTTTTTGTGGTAAAGTAAACACTTACTTCATATTTTTTAATAACATAATTTATGCTTTACTTATTAAAGTATGCCTCAAAGATACAACATCTTAATCTTAAGGAAATTCTGTAATTTAAATGAGAAAAGTGAAAAATGCATTCTGTACATCAAAACTGTTTTTTTTTTCAGAATCAGAATGTAAACAATTATTCAAGCAAATTTTTCACCCAAGTATTTTAAAAAGTTACTAAGGGACATTTTTGAAAGTAAAGGGAAAACCACAGCAAAGAAAGGTCAGTAAACTTATTTTTCATTATATTTCTTAAGTATAAGCATTAATTGTACTTTAAGGGGCATCAATCATATATTCTTATTTTTCAAGCTCTTTTAGTACATTATTTTTATAAACGTTGTATATAATTTTTTGCCATCTTCAAAATGTTGCTTTGTATGTACACTGAGTGAAAAAGTAGAAGGTTTAGTTATATTAACGTCCCGTTGAAAGCAACATGAGAGCTATTTTTGGACGGACCTCGCAATTTTGAACCAAGATCAGATAACGAGGACGACACCTGAACTGGCACCCCCCTCTCCACACCACACCATACCAGTGGGAGGACGTCTGGCCTGACATATTTAACGTGCAAGAGACCCTCTCACACGACGGTTCTTATGTGGAATTGAATCTCGAACCTGAAACCCTCCGGTTTCGAAGCCGAGACCTTACCACCAGGCCACTGCGGCCCCGAAAAAGTAGAAGGACAATAGTTTATTTTAAATAAATGAATCATGCAGCATTTTTTAAATAATTATTTTACATACAAAATTTTTACAAGCAGTGAACTGTAACTACATAAAATAAAATAGGACGCATTTTTTTTTAAAAAAAGTACACTTAATTAAAAAAAAATCAGTTTTGGCGATGTCATAATCTGCGAAAAAAGTAGAAGGACACCTCCAAAAAATGTGTGTACTATATTAATTAATATGGAATTAATATCTTCCATTTGCTCGAATTACTTCAAAGATTCTGTTGGGCATTGAACTATATAAAGATTGAATTTCTGTTTGCAAAATTTTTCCCATACACATTCTAATGATTTCTGTAGTTTAGCTACAGATTCAAACTGCTTTCCTCCCTCGTAAACGCGACGTACAATCATTGACCATAAGTTCTCTACAATGTTGAGATCAGGACTCTTAGCAGGCCATTGTAAATTACGAACTTTGTTTGCTGCAAACCAATTTTTAATACCATTTGTTGTATGAATTGATGCTTCGTCTTGTTGGGAAACCCAGTTACTTCCTCCTAACTCAGTGCCATATGGAAGGAGATTTGATTTTAGAGTCTGGATGTAGTCTGTATGGTTCTGTCTACCATTTATAAAAACTAGATTTGTTCTACCTCCATAGCAAACTGCGAACCAAACCATTAGACCACCTCCTCCCATTTGTTGAGTAGAATAAATATCTTCTTCATTACCAAGACAGTGCCAATAGTGTTGATAACCAACTGGACCCTCCAAATTGAACTTTTTCTCATCGGGAAAATACAACTGAGGTCCATTCAGATTTCCGGGACATGCGGTCTTTAGTCCACTGCCGTCGGTGCTTAATGTGTCCTTCATTCCACTTAGGACGGTGCTTTCGTTTTTTGAAGATGAATTTTTGAACTTTTTATAAAGTTATAGACAATTCTTTTGGTTACATGTGTAATCCCTGATAGGCATTGAACTTTGCTAACACTTCCATCTGCATTTTTGAATTCACGAATGATTCTTCTTTGATCGCATTGTGTAAGTTTTTTGGCCTTCCCGTCTTCTTTCACTTTCAGGGTTTCTTATGAAATTCGAAACAGTATTAGGACTGATAAGTTGTAGTCGTGCAATCTCTCTTACACATTTTCCTTCATTTATATAGGCAACTATTTGGCCCTTCTGGAACTCACTTAAGGGTTTTCCTCTGGGCATTCTAAAACCAACAAAAACTATGAATTTCTAACTAAATTCTTTATTCTTGATAAAAAGTAAAAGAGAACACTAACCTGTATGGTTTCCAAAAGCTTCGAAATCAATTTTTCAGATGTGTCCTTCTACTTTTTTCGCACACTGAAAGTTGTTAAATATTGAATTCTTAACCTTAAATAGGGGTAGCTAACAATTTCTCACCTAACTTAAATTAAAACATTAACAAAACAACCTCTTAAAAATCAGATCAAAAGCAGTAAAATTAAAGAAAAATATGTAAAAAAATGGCTGTCCTACTTTTTTCACACAGTGTAACATAAAATTTCGCATGTAACCTGAAATATATGATTGAAGATTTATGCTACTCGGTGATTTAAAAAAATTTCTTCTATTGCTAAAAAGAAGAAATTCAAAACGGTTGAAAAATATCAAACACTCTTTATTCATTGGTAAAAAATAATCAT
Organism: Argiope trifasciata; assembly: GCA_026543055.1. NCBI lineage: Eukaryota > Metazoa > Arthropoda > Arachnida > Araneae > Araneidae > Argiope > Argiope trifasciata. The sequence goes on along the minus strand of JAPMOQ010047785.1, from coordinate 2,857,146 downwards.
AAATACTTTCTTAAGATAAGTGACTAGGTTTGGAATGAATTTATTAAAAAAATACTGTAGCAATTTATATTTCTGAATCTTTAACGAATTAGGTTGAATAGACACTTTTAAAATAATTTTTTACCTGTCCTATTAATTCCGTCTATGATTGTAACATTGGTGGCTAGGAAAATGTTGAACATGCGCTCCTTTTATTTTCCAAGTCTGCCGGAGCAAGACACAACCTAAGACTCGCTCTCCAAGCCATTAATATAAAGTTGCCTCCAGATTTTCCACAACTAGTTTCCACCAGAAGTGCTCTTGAAAATTTTTGTAAATTTATTATTGACACTTGTTAAATTTTCATATTCTTAACTTATATTTTATTTTATTCTTATATTAATCATTCACAACTGTTAAATTTTAATTTAATTAATTTAAATCCTATTTTCTTTTGTAATGTGCTGAATACTTACTACTGTAAACCCCGTGTGATACTTTGTGATGCACGGGGATTTTATAAATGCTTCAATAAAAAAAGATTTTTTTTTTTTAGCTGAAAGCCAACAATTTTTTGATAATTTAAAGAAGCGTGAGTTTTATTTGGCTAAAAAGACGTATAAGGAAATAATATTCTGAATCAGAAGTTATTAATATGATTTGTTCAAAATCGCGCAGATAAGAAATATATTTCCTAATTTTTGGATTTGGGGTAAATAAAACCGCAATTCTATTCAGTTTTAAAATATTGGTGTTTAAATGATAAATATGGTAACATTTTCAATTTTTCATTCAATTTCAACATTAAAACAATCATAATTTTTTTTTATTGGACAAAGAACAGTAGTTCTGGAATTATAGAACATATTAAGAAATTCCTATTTTTACTGTAAATTCGAACAAAAAGTGCTTATTGGATTTCAATTTGTGAAGTTTTTCGAAAGTCGATTTTACCAAACTGTAGAATTCGAGAAAGTATTTAAGATTTAAATAAAACATAAAAATTATTTAAAAATATTGTAATTTTCTACTGAATGAAGGTGGACACAAAAATTCAAATGGTTTTAAAAGAAAACTGTTGAGTAGAAAAAATGTTAAAAAGTTTATTCGATATTTTTACCAAATATTGTTTTCTTCCATAGTTGCTTAGTCACCTAAAAGTACTTCAATCAACTTATTATGAAAGGAAACAATATTTTTTAAAGTGGCAAATCAGTTCAAAACAAAAATTGCTAAACTGAGAGCTACCGATAGAACAACTATTTGTAATTTATATTGCAGTCATAATTGTACTGTATTTTAACTTTCATAAAATTAATTTTTGAATTTTTTTGGCCTTTTATGGTATTATTCTTACTTTTTCTCGACATATGTTCTACAAAAAGCACTATTTTCAGCTTCGTGCATGTTTTGAAAGAGTGCCTGAATTTTAAAAATCAATGCATACGTTTTCTTTTTTCAAAGGGACAGTTGACTTTGAAATTGACAAAAATGTGCAGCTTTGTTTTTATTGTTTCATCATCAAAAATGTATGTTCATATTCAAATAAAATAGTGTCATAAAATGTATTATTCAATAAAATAAATATTTGAAATGTTAAGAGGAAAAAAATTCATCTTAAAGACTTTTTCTGATCATGATATTGTAATAAGATTTAAATATCTTTGAAATATCCCAGACATCTTAATTTTTGAAAAAATGAAATTGATAAAAATATTTCGATCAAACATTAAAAGAAAATGGGATATGCATTTTATGTTTAAATTTTTTTTAACTCGTTAGAAATGAATTTTAATTAAAAAACATAAAATACCTATAAAAATTTAGTAAATGCGCCTAAAAATATTTCTAAAAAATTATAATTTAATCGGAATTGCAAAATCATGCGTAGTTTTGCTCCAGATAAATTTACATTGGGTAATAAAAATATTATAAGAAATTAGATTAACTCATCTGAAATATTTGGAAAATTAAAAAAAAAATTATATATCTTTTAAATGTTTTTAAAAAATAATACATATTGTTAAAGAATGTTTTTATGAGATTTGACGTGTTTATATTTCAATAAAAATGTCTAAAAAATTTCATAACAACTTACTGAATAATTCCCCAAAGTACAATATCTAATAGAGTCCACTGTCCCTTAAATCTTGGTCATAAACTAGGTATAGTTTAGTTTAGTTTAATTATATTACGTCATGTTGTAAAGCATGTTTTAGGGTTATTTTGGGATGGACCTCGTAATTTTGAACTGAGGTCAGATGACGAGGACCACACCTGACCTGGCACAAGCCTCAACACACCAGTGGGAGGGCGTTTGCTCTGACGGATTTAACTCCTAACAGATACACTTACACGACGGTTCGGTGGAATTAGGTCTTGAACCTCAAACCCTACGGCTCTCAAGCCGAAACCTTAACACCAGGCCACCGCTGCCCAAGTTAGACGTAGGAGAACATCCTTAAAAAAAATTCAGTTGTTGTAAATCATTTACTTTCATGACTCTATTTAGATTTTAATACTGTCTTTTATTTCTATCCTTATTTTGTGCGAATCGAATTTTCAGTGTCACTAACTTTTTCTTAAAAACTGTTCGGTGTAATCATTTTTAGAGCAAATTCTTATTTACAGATTCATTTGCTTTAACAGTAGTTTGGTCAGAAAATAATTCTCGCACCACTAAACCTCGCAACCAGTCAATCAACTTGTTGATATCTGCTCCTCACATTTTTACGAATTTTGTTTTAAGGTAACTGACTGCGTTCGAAGGAAAAATTTGATTAAAAAATATTTTTGGTTTTTAGATGTATTATCAATTATAAACACTATAAATACAAAAACATTAATTGAGAATATAATATATTTTGAGAAATAGGAAAATGTGTGGTAAATTTTAGTGAAATTGAACTAAAACGGTTAACATTCTACACAAAATGGTAAGGCAGCATTCCTATTTTTCTTTGTACACAAGTTATAGAATATAATGATGAATGAAATGAGCCAAAATCTAAGAAACATGTTGAGATGCAAAGAAGTTACAGGTAAAAATATACGTATATATGCATTTTTTCCATCAATTCACAACTTAATTTTTCTAAAAACACCTATAAAAGAAAAAGTATTTCACCAACAATCAAAATTTTGGTTCATTTCATTCCCTGTATTATTTAAAACAAACGTTGAAATTTTTGTGTAAATACCTCTATTAGTTTTTGAGATATCATGTTAATAGTGGATAATTTTTATGAAAATTAAAATTGAAGTTAAAGACAAATTTTAGCTAAAAAAATTTATTGCTTAAAATTCCTCTGGATAATAGGTTAAACCTTCCTTTTCTAAGAAAAAAAACAGTTTTGGAAAGAGAAAAGTTTGAATTACAAGAAAAGACACTTTTTAAAAATAATCACCAATGTGGTCGAATACCAGTGTTTTCAACGTCATTCGGATACCTTAACCTCTAGATTTTTGATAGATACATTGTTCCTCTACTTTTAATATAATGTCAAAAGTGTTTTCTTTTAAAAAATTGGATTCATTATTTGTCAGTTTATAATGTACTACTAAATATGAAACACTAAACCATCTCTGTTTTATGACAACTTGGTAATAAAAGATGAACTTTTATTCCTATAAATACTAATGCCCCAATCAGTATTTGAACCCGCAAACTTCTGACATTGCCACACAGTCCTTAAAACTTTCATGAGAAAGTGTACGCCCTTACGGACATTTATATCCCTAATTTAAGTAATTATATAAAATTTCATCTTATGAGAAAGTAAGAATTATCATCTAACATTTGTGATTTCTGAGAGTGAATATTCTAACTAATACTTAATATGTACATTTAAAATTTCATTAAATTAATAGATAAATTAGTCCACATAATCAGTCCATTTTTAATGCTTATTTTATAATATTCTTCATTCTTTTCTTTAATTATTTTTTCAAGATATAGATGTCACACCTAAACTACAAAATATATGGTAAAAATAAATAATTGGAAGCGTAATCACATTTATAATGTATTCAGTAATTTCTATCTTATGATTAAATTGTTTCTTATTACCTTTATTATAATATTTGACTTTCGATAAAATATTTTCTATGATATTTTGCTACACCATAAAAATATGATTCAACAATTTTTATTCTTAATATTTTCAAACTTTTGGACTTTAATATAATAATATCTGATGATTATGAACGTTTTGAAATCTAAAAATAAAAAGTTATCTTTTTAGTTATAGATGACCGAATTTTTGTTAAGTTTAACTTAGTTTTTTTATATTAAGATCCATTTTTAAATCAACATTAAAGTAATTTTGAGACGGTCCACGTACTTTTGGACCACGGTCAGATGACGAGAGAGACATCTGAGCTGGCATCCTCTCTCCATACGAACGGGATTACATTTGGCTCCGATGGATTTAACTTATCAGAACCGCTTACAAGAAGATTCGTCTGTGGAATGGGGTTTCGAACTGTCAAATGATTATATTAATTAATAATTAATAACAAGAAATTTTTTGAATAATCTTTTAATACAGAGAAAAATTGATATCTGATAACTTTGAACTTTGTAACATGATTAAATACATCAAAAGTCTGTAACAAATCTCCAATCTCAGTAGCATGAAATATGCGAAATTTTATTTATTTATTTATATGTAAATATTCCAAACTTTTGAGATTTTAATATTTTACGTACTTCCTGATTATCAACATTATGAAATCTAAAAAGTAAAATTTCTCTTCTTAATCTAAATTAATCTTTCGAAAAATTTCTCTTTTTAATTTATAGATGGCGCCACCAATGTAAAGCCAAATTTTTATCAACTTTAGTTTTGTTTCATTATATTAACATAAAGTATTAAAGAGACAACAAGGCTATTGTGGGACGAACTCGGAATTTTGACCAGCGGTCAGATAACGAAGACGACGTTGGAGCTATTATCCCTCTCTCCACATGATCGGGAGGGCATTTTGCCTGGCGGATTTAAAGTGCACCCAACCACTCTTCGTTGATGGAATCGGGTGCGAATTTTTGTCAGATGAATATATGAATTAATTAATGGCTTAAAATTCTTTAATTAGTCCTTTATTACAGATAAAAACTGACCATGGATAATTTTAGAGCCCTGGTACATGAATAAATCGGTCGAAACTTGATTAAAAACTTTCATCCTTAGTAATATTTTATTTTTTACCATATACCTTTTTATATGTAGTGTAATTCTAGTTACTGAGAAAATAGTACAATCGCCAGCATTAACATCGATATTTTTCAGTTTTCAAATAGCATTACAAAGCAGTTTTTTGCCTTTCCTATAGTGCAAAAATAATTCAAAATTTCCATTTCAAGGAAATGTGAAATTATAGGAAAATCTTGGTATAGTGTGAAACTAAAAGCATAGATAGAAACGAATTAAAATAAATCCTTTCGCCACATACATCATGAAATGGCAAAAGAATGTAGTATTTGGTGCTTGGAATGAAGTTAAACTTTTCCAATACTTTTTTAAACTAAGACAAGCGATAGGACAGGACATTTTAGAATCGTCACGTATTTTCGTAAGTAGACTCGTAGAAAGAATTTAGCAGTGATTTTCAAAGCATCCCTTTTTAGAATGATGACTTCTCGCATTTTCTATCTTTCATTTTGAATCGGCGAAAACTACACTTATTCTTTCCGAAATGTCATTTAAATTCTTACCTCTCTTTTAGTCATTTTTCTTACTTTATTTCTTTTTACAAACCAAAAAATGTTTTTTTGTTCCATACCCTCTTTTACAAGTAGTTTATCTTTACTTTTATCTATATAAATATGCTTATCATAGAATGTGAAATACACTGTGTCTTTTGTCTTAATACGAGTGTTGCATAGTAAAAATAGTAATAAACATTCATATTTCTTCAAATTCTTTCTACTTTTTAAATTCTGATGGAATCTAAAATCAAGAAATGATTCTTCAACAACATTGTAAAATTTCAAACTAAAGTTCAACGTAAATTGCTATTATTTCTTTTAAAATTAAGCTATATATGGTCTGGATAATATGCAATGACGGCATGTTATCCAATATGATAATAATATGTTGTCAATAATAATATTTTTCTAAATCATATCTAAGAAAAACAATTCTGAGAGAATAACTGTGAAATTGCACAATGATGACAGGCATTTATTTTCAATATTGAAATGATTGCCTTTTGATGATCTATGTCATAACCTTTTTCCATTTTGTTTCGAATCAGTGAAAATAAATTTTAATCATTGATGATATTTTCAATTATGTTAGCAAGTCATATCACTCACTCTCCGATCTGCCTCGAAGGCACACGTATAAAATACTGAATGACCGAACCGCCGCTATAGCAACACTGGCGTGAACTGTAGGTGAGCCCTAAGGGGCATCATGACCACAGTACAACTCTTCCATAAGGAAGCACGTTCAGCCATTGATGGAAAGAGCCATACACCCACCTTTCTGGGTATCCTGCAGAATGGCGAAATCCAACCACCATACCGGCAGATTCTCATCCTCATTTCGAAGTGCCCTTAAGGGGAGAGGATCCAATTATGTTTGTATGGAATTCTAAAGATAATAGTATTAGGTGAATAACGGATGAATTCGAATTATAAAATTGGGCAAATAATTTTCATTTACTTTATCAGTTATATAAGTAAGCTTTATATTTAACAA
>JAPMOQ010047785.1:2827729-2844607 GCA_026543055.1 Argiope trifasciata | reverse complement strand
CTTAACAGCGGCTTGTAAAATGGCATGTATCATGAGAAACACCAGCACAAAATATTTCATTTAAATTCTAATTATCACAACGTAGAATGAAATTATATTACAACAAATAACATTATTGCGTCTGATGTTTTACTATTTCAAAGCATTTAATTATAGCAATTAAAAATAATTCTTAAGAAAGGTTTATAATGAGATAATATTTATAGGAATAATTATTAATAAGAATAATTAATTTTGAGATTAATAACAATAATTAATAATAAGTATAAGAATGCTAATAATAAGTATCGATGATAAGAATACTAATAATAAGAATAAACTATAAGAATGTATAATAATTTCGAAGTTTGAATCCAGGTGACTCTGTCAGTGTTCCAGTGTTTAGGAAATATTCATTTTTTTAAAATCTATAAACTATTTTTATTATTGTAACTACTGTCGTTTTGAAGTTAAGGCAGAGTAATTTTGACTTTAGAGGATAACCTTCTATGAAATGTCAGACTTAGTTACAAATAAATTATAAATTTAGAGAAAAACAAATTTTGCTTGAAAAGATACATTTACTACATAAATAATTCTCGAAAGAAACAATGATTCGAATTATTTTGGAACATTAAGCCAAATTTCTATTTCTATGATTTTTTAGGAAAATAAAAAAAAAAATGAAAAGATACGAAAAAAATCTGAAATAAATACCTTAGTGAAGTATTTAATTATGAAGCTTTCAATAAAATTATTTTAAAATGATTTCATTTTTAAAAATTGAATATAAAAATATTTTTTCATAGAAATCTTATTATTTCTTAGGAAGTAAGTTGTTAAAACAACATAATCTGACTAGTAAGCTTTTAGATAATACAATATATAAAAAATATAAAGAGTTTTATATATAAAAAAACTTAATCCTCTGATACAGAGTGCTTTGGAATATATTTTCTTTAACATCGTACTTTTGTTTCATTTAGAATAAGGTCACATTATTGGAGAATAAAACATTTTAAAAGAATTCTTACAGACTCAACTGACGTTTGATATTTATTAAACTTTTGTAAATTTTAATTCTATCTATTCCTTCTTGGAATTTTGTATATTCGGGAACTACTTTCTGCCAGTTTCCTTTTGTATTATTTTGTCTATTAGAAGAAGGTGGTTCCTTTTAATATTATTTAAAATTTCTAATGTTCTGCACTTTTATTTAAATTTCGATTTCAACTGCGACTGCAATATTGATTGTAATTTCATCGACAAAGATTCCATGTTGACGAGAAGAATCTCGTCAACATGGGGCAGAGTTATATTTATACCGACTTTAATTTGCTGTAAAAACAAATAAAAAAACTCTTTAAGAAATTAAAGACTCTCAATACTATCGTAGAAAAAAGGAAATTAGCGGTGTATTCTTAAGATATTGATTTAATTTTTAATTTAACTGTTAGGTCTCGAAATATACCTGCTGTTGAGGCTTAATGTTTGTACAAAAATTCACTGAAATTCCAAGCGTGCTAAATTGAAGACAGCACCAAGAATGCCCTAATAGGAAAGCAATATTATGAATAGCGTATTAATTTTCAATTATACATAGATAAAGAACTTAAAGTAAAGATTTTATCATAGACATAATTTCTCACCTTAAACTATACAGATATTTCAGTTCAAAAAGTTAGTATATGTTTGATGCCCGAAAAATCATGGAAAAAAATAAAGAAGTTAAAAGCAGCAACATATAAACAAAACTTTGTGGTAATTTGTAGTGCTCTCATCTACCTTCAATTTTAATAAAAAAATTATACACAACTGAAAATTCAACACATTGCTTTTTCTATTGTCACAAATGAAGGCACAGCTCAATAACGAATAAACTTTTTATTTTACATATTTTACTCAGTATTAAGAGAAAGAATTATTTTGAAGCTAAATGAAAACGCTCCAGGCTTTTGAAACCAAATAAAAACGCTTTGTCTTTCTTTCAAATTATCAATGGAATGTAAAAATACATGTAGTTCTTTTAATCGCCGAGAAAGAATGAAAAAAGCAAAGCGAGACATTTTGGTAAGCGCCCGGATTCCAAATTTCGAGAATTGATTTCAGCAATATACGAGCACAGATACAAGTGAATTAGTTCAGGAAATTACATCGTTGGGATTTAAACAAACAAAACAATGAAAACGAAAGAATTTGGATCGTTGCCAGTGAAATGTTAACTCATTGGGCTGTTGCACTCCTTCCAATTTAACAGTTTTTTATTGAGAGAAAATTTTAAAGCGTTTGCTAGATTTTCCCGCTGTATGTATGAATTTAAATTATTTCTATTATTGTGACGAAGATGCTCACATGTCTAAATACGATATTAGAATTAAAAAAATGTAGAAAAAACATAAATTTTATAAACATCATAGTTTTCCCCATTTTGATCACTTTTTTCGAACAAATATTTATTATATAAAACAAAAAAAAAATAGTATAGGGAAAGCAATATTTTAATGTGCAACACAAATTTTCATTCTTGTTGCACATTAAAATAACTTTGAAAACTATTCAATTAATTAATAAATAAGACAATTCAATAAATGTTTAAAACTGATCATAGCTTATATGTTGGTAAACGTTTTATTAAAATAGCATTATGATAAATTTAATTACAAGGAAGAGCTAGATAAACGAATAGTGATATGTTCCTTTTTTATTCAGTTGATACAAATAATTTTTATCCCAAAAATATTAATTTACATTAGCGAAACATTTTAATGCCCCATTTAATCAAATTCTAATAAATTATTTTTGATAAAGTAAATTAACTCTTCAAGTCTTCAAATGATCCAAAAGAAGAACATTCTCTAGATCAAATTTGTTTTGTATAACAAAATGTTTTGAAATAAAATTTCCAGCTTGATTTTTTAAGGTAAATAATTTTATCTTTGAAGGAAAACCTCCGGTTTTCGATAAAATGTTAACCATTAAATCTGTTTTACACATAATTAACGATGTAAAATTATTCGAATTTATTTTATTTTTTGGAAACAAATTAATAAATTCAGCTTTTTTCCTACTGAGGAAAATTTTTATTGAGCACTTTAAAAAGAAAGGTTTCTTGAAATTTATATAAATGATGTGCTAAAGATGCATGAAAATCTAGTTTAGTAATATCACCATTATGATTTTGAAGCAAGGATAATTTTGGTCCTTGAAATTTTGAATTTTTACATCAGATGATGGGAATGATAGCTACATTCATATTCCCTTCTTTCTAATAGACATGGAACCTAGAATACAACAACTTGTAACTACGTTATGACTGCTGGATCATACTTAATGTCAGTCATACCAGCATTTAAAACATGAAACCTTCTGCAACATTGTAACAGAAGACCCATAGAAAGTAGATTTATGGAGGAAGACAGCCTGAAGCCAGTGATTCTACTATCTTAAAGATAAGATCCATTACCAGGCCACCGACATTCCAGAGTTTTGTTTAGTTTAGTTATATTAACGTCCCGTTTAAAGCAACACTAGAGCTATTTTGGGACGGACCTCGTAATTTTGAACCAAGGTCAGATGACAAGGGCGACACTTGAGCTGGCATCCCTCTCTCCACACCAAACCGCAGCAGCGGTTTGACATCCCAGGATTGAAGAATCTTAAATTAGCGTTTTATCAATGAATTAAAACGGGGAAAAAACTAGGTATTTTATTACAAATATGGAGGACAAAAAACGAAAGCAAAATTAAGGTGCAGATAGATATATTCTAAACTAATTGAAACCGCAATTATATTTAAAATGTGTGTTTTTTTTAAAAATTATATATGAACCTTATTCCGAGTTGCCCTGAAGATTCACGGAAAAATCTGAATGACTGGACCGCCGCAGCAGTAATACCGGTGGGAACTATGGTTGAGTATTAAGGACCATCACTGGCCACTTCACAATCCTTCCTTTAAGAAGTACGTCTCGTCATCGATTGGAGGAGCTAACCCCTATTTTTTTCTGTATCCATTAGAAGGATGAGAACAAGTCACCATACCTGCAATTTATCATTCTCAATTAAGAGATGGCCCACAGTGAAGATAATTTTTATATAAAGAACCCTTTGAAGTTTTTAAAAGTTTCTTTAACTTCTGATATTCAATTATAGCTTTATATCTTCCTCTTTTTGATTTCACTCTTATAATTTTTGTTTGGACCCCCTAACTACCTTTCTTTTTTAATGCACTTATAAAAGAGTTGAAAAAGTTTTTTTTTTAATTTACTACTTTCTTTCTTTAGCTCCAATTGTATTCAATAGGCCTTAAAAAGTGTAAAAACTTCTTAGCCTTATCCTAGAATTGAATTTGGTGATGCTAGAGATGCAATATAGTACTGAATTCTCATCAGCAAATCTTATATTATTTATGTATCCATCTATATAAATATGTCTTTAAGTTTACATTCATTTTATTAAGAATCATATAAAATTTTATTCTTAAGAAGCTAATTTTCTATCAACATTTTACTTTTCAAAAAACTAATTTGGGAGTAATATGTATATCGGCATTTTAATTATTTTTAACTTTTTAATTTTTAAAACAATTTAAAATTCGTGATTACAAATACAAAGAAATCTGGAAATCAATATTTATCAAATTAATTTTTAAATACCGCCAACAATGTGAAATCAATCTTTAGCTAAATTTCCGTATCAATAGATAATAAAGTACTCTTAAATCTTTAAATATTGCTATCATAGGGAAAATTTACAATACAAATTCAAGTGCATAAGCCAGTAAATGAAAACTGTTTACAGCATTCCATCCTCATAAAAATGGTGTAAAGTAAGTAGAATCATTTAAAAATTGAATATTTGCCAACTCATTTAAATTATTTGAAATGCATTAGAAAACTCTAATAGTTTAATAATAAATCAACATTTACTTTCTAAATAACAGTTTATGTACAATAATATCTAGATAAAGGCAAAGTAAGTGTACTTTGCCAATGAAAGAAAAGAGGGTTAGGCTGCTGCTTTCTTGTCCCAGTTTTGAACTCATTAGTATTGAGCTGCAGCTGTTCCTTCTTTTCTGTAAAAAGAAAAGCTACTCCAGCTGTGAACTGAAGCAGGGAAAGACGCATTATGCTTTCTAATAGCAGTCCAAGTAAAGTGTTTGATTTATTGACATTAACATATTCCTTAGTTGACAGATATATTCTTGAGTATGCCTCAAAATACGTAGAGACGTTGCTGAAGTTAACGTAATAAATTGATCAATTAATGACAGTCTTTATAGAGACACTGCTTATGTTCATGTAATAAATTCATTCAATTCATGACAATTTTTTACTGTATAATAAATTCATGCAATTCGTGAAAATTTTTAACTGTATAATAAATTCATTCAATTCATGAAAATTTTTAACAGTAAATCCTTGTTTTATTTACTATTTTTATAGTAATGAAAAAGATATTTACATATTTTCCATAAGTATATGAATATAAAATTAATAGAAAATACAAACTGTCTGGAGAAAATGAAGAAAAGGAACTGGCGTCTTGAGAGGTGTTAATGAAGCAAAGAAATCTTTTACTCGGAGATTTTATAATCTCGAATTGTTTTCAAAGAAATTATATTTAATTTTGCACTGTAGTAAAAGGCATTAGATTTTCTGAAGATTATCTCAAATTAAAATACTTTGAATGTAAGGCAATATGAAGAAGTTTTCAAGATAGACACTCTTAAAATTTCCAATGATTATCTGAGATGATTTTTTTTGGCAATAACACCCTGTATGTCTTTAAATGTCTTTATATGTCAATATAATCTTCTATTTATTTCTGGGATTAATTCACTTTACTTTTATGGCGAAGTCCTTAAATAATATGTGACGCTATAAAAGTTTTCGTCCCTTATTATTATTATAAATCTAATGCTAGGGAAACTCAATATCTTATTATTTTTTCATTTAGCCTCATTAATTAGAAGTCAAACTCAGTTATTTGTTACAATGAAAACATTTAAAAGAGGATTTAGTCGCTTAGGAAAATGAGAAGATTTGTTGAATTTCACTTTAAAACTGAAATTGATAGAATCTAAATGTGTAAGAATATTATTATGTAGTTCTTAGAAAGAACTTACGTTGAACTAAAATACTAACAATAAATTCAAACTATTTATCTCAAACGAAAACAAACTCTTTCAAATTATTCTCACTTTTTCATCAGTTGATTGAATTAGAAGTTACAGTCTATCAATTATAATACAAATCTTTATTCTAAGGTAATCATTTAAAACTATGACCATTCAAAAAATTATTAATACTTTTCAAACGAAATAAATCAATCTAAGTTTACAATAACATGTTTTACTATTTCAGTACACTAGTAAAAAAGACGTAAAGCTTACAGTACATGATTGTACATGGTTAGAGTATCAAGATCATATTAAAAGCTAATTTTTCGAAAGCTAATTTTTATAAAAAGGTCTTAGGAATTAGAAAAATATTCCCATAATGTTTATGACATATTTTAATTCCCTGGATTCGAAAGGTTTTCTGAAAAATAATATTTCCTATTTATTATTCGTATAACAACTACAGAATATGTTTCAATTTGAAGTATTTACAACATATATTTTATTACAATATTAGTCTTTGTTTAATTCGCAAGTATAATTTAATAAAGCAATAATTAAATAAACGTGATTCTAATAGATTGATTAGATATTGATTAAATATTTTTATAGATATTGGATATTGCTATTTATTAGATATTTTTTGCAGGTAAGCATTCAGATTCTCGCATATAAATATATTTATGATTGTTATTGATTACATATGATTATATTTGGTCATATAAATAAATTTCCATATGTATGAGCAAATAGTTAAAAATATACAATTCATTTATAACACAGTAAATAAACTATTTAAAGACACTGAAATAAAACAAACTAATTTAATAAATATTTCTTAGAAAAGACATTGAGCAATGTAAATGATATTAATTCAATTTATTACGCTGCAGTAGTAATAAAATAATAAGATAATAGTTTAGACAAATCAGCATAATCTTTTATGTAAATGGTGCTTTGTTTATTCAATATGTTTCAGTAATGGTTTTTAGTTTTGTTGAAAATGTTTGTTTCGTGAATCATGAAATTATTCTTAATTGAGAATAATAATCTTCAATGCAACGCACAACAAATGAAATTAAGCAATAGTGAAAAACTTAATGAATGTTTTCTTATTCCATTTTGCTCTTTATTTGGCAACTATGGTGTACACACAGACCTGAAAAGTTATTAAGCTAGTTTGGCAGTGACATTTCTTTTTTATTGTACTTTCATTGATGCTGTGAAATATACGTTCATAAATGGCATCAAGAAACAATTTGGCCCCAAGTGATAATACAAAAAACATATAAATATGATTTTATGGAAACAACTAAATAATTACAACGATAATTTATTATTGAACAAATATAAATTAATTGAATTAACTAACTGAACACACATAAATTAATTGAGCAAATATTTTTATAATTAAAGTTATGTTTTTGAAATGACTGTTTATGGGGATGCACACTGAAATGTTGAATGTTTCTGCTTCCATGTTAATTTTTTTTAACTTTCTGGTTAAATCACTGTCATTTATATTCTGAGGTAAAAAATAAAAATATATGCAAATGAAAGTTTAAAATTCAGTGAGAATTTGTTACAATTTTATACGGAATTATACAAAATCCGGTACATCTTTTTTTGCAAATTACACTCCGACGCACTAATCAGGTTTATCTTTGATAAACCTTATATTGGAAATTTATTCCTTTATCTTCTTTTCTGGGGCACATCTTTTCCTTTTCCCTTCCAATCTTCTTTCCACTTTTCTTTCTATTGGTTTTCCTAATATATTCCCATTTACGAATCTTAGCTCCCGAGGCAATTGGGATTTTTCATGTTGAATTCGTAAATAAGGTAAAACAAGATGTTGAGCTCGACATTTCACGAAATCAGATTTTGAAATTGAAGGGTTTTCTTTGAAAGAATAAAAAGAGATATGTGTGTTTTGCAGATTTATTAGGAGATGCATAAAAAGTGCCATGGCATGATGTCATTTTCTTCGGCTGAATAAATAAGTCACAATTCTGACCCAGACTGCCAACATCACCTTTAGTACTTTTATTACATTAATTACATTTGGGTAAGAATTATCTGTATCATTTCTTTTGCCAGATGCAAGATGGAAATAAAAAATATCAGCTTTCTGTTATTGAATTTTTTTCTGCCCGAATTCGTATAAATTAATAATTTAGCTGAAACTCTGACTCTAAAAGAACGTCTTATTAAGTTATCTTGAGTGTATCGCTTAAGCAATCTTTTTTATTTCTCTAGACCTAACTCAATCGCACTTCTTTGTACAACAAATTCTTCAGTCCAACTAATGGGAGTTACACATATCACACATTGTATCAGTTCTTTTAGCTTCACTTGAGGTTTGATAAATCTCTTTATTATTGTTTCTTCAAAAATATGAGATAGTTTGATATATTGAGAAAATATGAGCTTTCATGAGATAGTTTGATTACTGTTCAAGAAAATAAATGTTTTTAAGTTAACATTTCTTCCATCTAGGTGCCAAGTATATTCTGATTTTGATTTCTCAACGGAACCGACAAGAAATTCATAAACACATTTAGTTTAACAAAAGAAAAATTTTACCAATTTTGTAGTTAATTTTAATTATGTAATAACATTAAAATTAATTATGTAATATGTAGAAAGATATGATAATTAAATAATAATATTATGCAATATATAATATGATATGATAATATTATTGTATAATAATATTATCAAATTATTACTATATAATTATAATGTAATTGACATATTTAATACTATTATAATTATGTAATAAAATGATAACTATTTAATAATATTACATAATTATTATTATTCAGAAATCCATCATGTCATGGGTTTTTGAGCTTCAAAGTTATGGAATTTAAAATAGAGTCAAAGAATTACAAATGAATTTTAAAAACAAAGTGCTACGAAACGTTTCTGTTTGATCTGTATCAAATATTGAATATAAATTTTCATTTCTTGATTTAAAAATTGCTGGAAAATTTCATAATCCTAATAATAGAATAGCATTGCATTCTATCATACCTGATGATAGTTTGATATGTGCTTGCTCATATGAAAGAAATGTAATCTTTTATTATTCTAGCATTTGAATTAAAATATTATAAAATGGGGATGACGATCAATGTGTTTTCTCTGATGCCCATTTATTGCAATTTTTCTGTAAAAAGTTTTTAAAAAAAAACATTGTCACTAATTTAGGTATTTCTAGCTTAATTCTCTATTATCTATTTTTTCATCTTTAATTTCATTGTTTGTTTTACAACTGCCTATTGCAATCAGAATTACTTTTACTTTTGCCTTTTACTGAAATATCCTCATCAGCAATCACGCATCTCCAACATCTATGGATTTTTCGAAATCGTAATCAGAATAATTTCATGTTCACTGGTGATGCACCTAAAGTTTAACTGTTTTATAGATGAACAAAAACAATGCTATGACGCATTTCTGAAGTAGCAGAAAATTCAACCAATAAAACAAAATAGCAATCCTCTTTTATAACAATTTCTATGTAGAAAAGTTTTTCTCATTTTTATCTCTGATTTAGGTAATTCAAACTTAATTCTCTGTTATTTGTTTCTCCACCTTTAATTTCAGCGCCAGTTTTAAAACCTTCTATTGTAAACAGAATTACTTTTATTTTTGCATTTACTGAAAAATTCTCAACTGCAATCTCAGATCTCCAACATCTATAGATTTTTCGAAATCGTAATCGGAACAATTCACGTTCGTCGGTGATGCATCTACCGCTTTAGCTATTTTGCAGGCGAACAAAAGAGGCGTTATGATGCATTTCTGACGTCGCAGAAAATTCGACCTATAAAGTGAAATAGCGGAGGACCTGGAATAACGTCATGAATTTTCCTATTCGAAGTAAATATTCCAGTCAGAAAGTGCTGGTCAGAGAAAAGGAACGATCCATTTATTTTGTCAGAAAGTAGAGTAAAAAGAATTCATAAGAGCTTCTAAGGCATCAACTCGATATAAGAGTTAATAACTGTAACAAATTTGTAAATTTAACTTTTCAATTTAAAAGAATATTCTAGCGTTGCAACTATGCGAAATCTTAAAGCTGTTTTTAAGATTATATAAAGAATATTTAGAAGTAATTGAAAGGAACATTTTTGACTTGTAATTACATGAAATTTTAAAGCTATTTTTAAGATTATATAAAAAGGAGAAGTATGTCTTCTCATTGATCTGGGAGTCTCGTTTTCGAATCACTTTGGACATGATTGTTCTTCTGTGTTCTATCTGTGAATTATATGGATGTACCACCCTGTAAAAAAGGGGTTGTGCAAGCGAATGTGAAGCATGAAGTAGTCAAGTCGTACTCTTGAACCTATTTGGTGCTACTGAACAAACAAGCGATGCTCATTTCGGCTTAAATCGCTGACAGTTTTCAGTCAACGGGCTTGTAAAGAGCCATAAGAAAGAACAACAGATTATATGAAGAAGATTTAGCTGTCAAACACGAGTTGAAAAAATTAACAAACGAATGGTGATAGCAAGACGCTTTCTAAAAGGAAAAGAAAGCAGTTACAAGAATTATATTCGCCTCAAAAATTCGATTTTTCCTTTTTCACTTTTAAAAATTCTGAATTTTTAGATTTTCTTGAGTGCTACAAATACAATTTTGAAGTTATATCTTCTACTTTGTGACCGCAGTGACTGAAATCCCATTTAAATTTGAAATATTTCGTGTGTATTTACGTTAAGCATGCAGATATTTATTGAAATTTCAATAAAATCTATTCGCTGGAATATTGTATACTTGATAGAAATAGAACATGCCAGTAACAAAACTCAAAAAGTGTAAAGGATAAAATTTGTTACAGTATTTTAGCATTTAAAATATTAATCCGTTACAGATTTAAAATTAAATCCATCAAGAGATTGACCATCTATCGGTTTGAGCATCCGTATATCCGTAAACGCGGCAGCTCAAAAACACAATGACTCAGATAAATAAAATTTGGTATGTGATCTTATAACTAAATTGGTAATTTTGTGTTAAATTTTGAAACTTTGATTTTAATTGTCGGCAAAAAGGCGTCCAAAATATTTTCTTGATTTACGCAGACGCAGTTTAGTTTAGTTATATTAACGTCCCGTTGTAAAGCAACACTAGGGCTATTTTGGAACGCACCTCGTAATTTTAAGCCGCTGTCATATGACGAGGACGACACCTGAACGGGTACTCTTCACACCACACCAGAGTATGGCCTAACGGATTTAACGCGCAACGGACCCTTTTACACGACAATTCTTCGGTGGAAACGGATCTTGAACCTGAAACCCACAGGTTTCGAAGCCGAGATCTTACCACCAGGCTACTGCAGCCCACTAGAAGCAACAGACGTACTTTTGAGCGAAACCGAGGAATGAAAATCTGAATTTAAAATACTCAAGGTATAAGCTGCACACCATTTCAAGGCTCTTATTTTTTATGTGGGGAGGATAACATTGTTATTAGATAAAATGTGAGGGATTACATAATATTTTAGGGAGATTATTCTCGCTGTTTTAAGAAAGAGACGAAATTATGGCAAGCATGTTTTTGCACTCTATTTAGCAGCTGAATGACCAGAGAATGAAAGACATTGTTTAAAGCCTTAAACTATAATTCTATTGGTATGAATGTTTTGTTCCCTTTCCCCTTTCGTTTAATTCCCCTTTCCTTCTTGACCAAATATCATTGTTGAATACTAATTCCTTTTAAAACTCTAAATATAAAAAAAAAGTTCCAATATTCGGAGTCAGCTTGAATTATTTACATTTAGTTAGTGAAATCTGGATGTGAACAAATGTACATGGTTTAATAAACTATAGAATTGAAAATTTTCAAAGTATAAATGTAATTAACACAATATAGTATATTGAATTAGCTGATCAATTACCATATCTAACATTATTTTATTTCACTGCGATCATTATTTTAATCAGCCATGAAAATAAACTGATATCATTACCTTGAAAAAAATGCGTGATTTTTATCTTGTGTTATCAAATGCTAAATAATACAAAGAGAATATATTCAATTCATGCTTGGAAACACATCTGCTGTAATAATACGATTCAACAAATTGTGTAATTGCTTTACCAGAAAAAAATTGCATATGAAAAAAAATGTAGCAATCGAAAAATACTTAAAAAAAGATACTGCCGTAAATGTCTTTCTCGTCCAAAAATTATTCAAAAGAAATAATATTTCGTTTCTAATCATCATAATGAATAAGATAAACCTAATTAAGGGAATTTACATTCCCCTAAAGCAAATAATCACTAGACCGTCTTTTGCAACGACAAAAATTAACACCCCCCAAAACAAACATTATCTGGGAGCAAAGCAGAACCCAATTTCGTTACCTTCGCAGAGCACAACCCTACACTGATGCCTATTTTACGCTATATTGATTCACGTTATTCAGATTATCGAGTTTGGGGTACTTCCGATTCCCTCGCCGCCTAATAATTCGATTATAAACTTGAAGATTCTTCCTGTCATCAAATGAGTTCTTGAGGGCAAGTAACATTCAATAATGGCAACAAATTGAGTCTTTTCCCTTAGCTGCATTTGAATCTTGTTGGTTTTTAGTTCTTTTCCCCTTCCAGTAGCCTGCGTTATCGAAATTCGAAGGTGAGCCAGCTTCGAGAGTGGCTATTAAAAGACCATCTGCTTCTGATGTTCATCAATAATCTA
Organism: Argiope trifasciata; assembly: GCA_026543055.1. Lineage (NCBI taxonomy): Eukaryota > Metazoa > Arthropoda > Arachnida > Araneae > Araneidae > Argiope > Argiope trifasciata. The sequence goes on along the minus strand of JAPMOQ010047785.1, from coordinate 2,831,786 downwards.
TGCTCTAGCATATTGACGTATTCGGCGAGCATAAGTTCCGCCTTATAGTCGGCGTTAAACAATAATTGGCCAGAAGGAAGAGTTATTTATAACGATGAAATGTTAATTGGGCATTATGTGTTCCTTATATGACAATTTTCTTTCGAAAGAAAGGTTAAGATAGATTTAAATGTAGATTAGCATTGTTTTTATCTCAATAAGCATGTCAATTATTTATGACTTTTTATGGAAATAAATAACTTCAAGGATAATATAGTTGCAATAGTTTACAAATAATTCGGTTGTTTAAAAAATTTTATCTTAATAAAATTTTTATCTTTAAGGCTTTAGACTGTTTAGCTTCAATATATTTGATTATTATTCTTGAATATTTTATTTTAATTTATAAAAGGATATAATTTTTGCATATTACAAAAGCTATTCAATTATAATTCAATTCAAGAGTAATGTGATGAATGAGGTCCATTAGTCTGGCTATTAAGGTGCAGAATTAGGAAATCTGAACCACAGAAGAAGAAAGTTGTCATTCGAAATTGATTGTTTATGTACAGGCACATTTCTCTGACACTTTCTCATAAGGGAATCTTAAATGTGCATTTTGGTAGACAGAATGCGTATTTAAAATTATTGCATCATCATAACCGACTACATTCTGGATATATGTTGTGAAAAAACAAATGCTTTCTTTCAAATTTATTAGAATTAATAATTACATTCATGATTCGATTTTTCTATAAAGATTTAAGAAAGATCATTGAACTACATAGTATTTATCAATTGAATCATTAATCTTCAATATTAAAACCATTTCTTTCACAAGATGAGAAATGGCTAATTAAAAATATAAAGTAAGTTTGTTCATCAGATATTCAAGGTGAATTTCTCAATAATATACTTATACATGGTTAAATTGATAGATTCTTTGTCAAGATATTCAATCTAAAAATGTATTTAAATACATTGAAATTATAGCACATTTACACATGATCTCATAATATTGTTTTAATAAGATTCAGAAGTAATGAAAAATGCATTGCTACATTATGTACATGTTTGCTCATAAACAGTTCACTGAAACGAACTTGTTCACATTCTGCGTTTTATTCTTCACGATGAATGGCGGAATGCCACGATAGAGTTTCTAATTGACGAATACAATTCTAGGCTGAGCTTCAACATAACCCAGTCTATTTTAATTTGTGAAAGGACATGCTCATGAGTGGAGAATGTTTAGGGATATCCATAAAAATTCATTCTTTTATTGCTAAATGCATTTTGTACTATATAATACCGCATATATAAAGAATAATATTGTTTGATATTAAATATTATTCGCAATATTGTACCATATTGTGTGATATCACACATTCGTAATATAGAGTAATATTGTATGATATCGAACAGCATTCGTGATATTGTCTGATATCAAACAGCATTCGCAATATTGTATGATATCAAACATTCGCAATATTGAGCAAAATTGTATGATATCAAACAATATTCACAATATTGTACGATATTGTATGGTAACAAACAATATTCGCAATATTGTACGATATTGTATGGTAGCAAACAATATTCGCAATATTGTACGATATTGTATGGTAACAACAATATTCGCAATATTGTACGATATTGTATGGTAACAAACAATATTTGCAATATTCTACAATATTGATGAATACTGAATAATATAAAATAATAGTGGACAATATTGTGCATACCTAGTATTATTGTAACAAAATCAATCTAACATATATATGTGTTGTATTATTTCGCGATCTTAAAATATTAAAAAATAAACCTCTTGGGAACATACTAAATATTACAATATTTTAGACTGAAACTATTTTTCTGAATTTTTTTGAAGTGAAATGTCTTTTTTTGTTAAATGGAACTTCATGTTCCTCAAAATTGTAAAACAGTAACATTAAAGTATATCATTAGCATTTTGTTTTACAAAATACGTATGCATTCATAAAGGTTAATAAATCTTTTTCATTTAAATTTTTGCATTGTATTTGTATTCGCAGGGATTGTATTGAAATTGCGACGTAATTAATGAAATATTATAAATAGCTTGTGACTTAAGGTGAGCCTTATAATAATTTCCCAAAGGTTCACCACATATAAATAATAAACAGTTTAAAAAGGAAGAAATTAAGCTGAGAATATTTAGTTTACTTCATTTGAAATTTAAACACGAAATCCTGAACACGGAATGGTGACTGATCAGTAGTATTTGTAAATTAAGAGGACATAAATCAATTAAATTAAATTAATTCATTGCTTTTGTTTTTCACTTCATTCATTCTACAAATTTGGATTCTTCTGATTTTGGCTTTAATTCTTTATATTTATTAAATATACATTCATTATAAGTAAGAGAGATAAATAAACTAAATTAATATATGGAAAAGATATATATTCATTTTAATATGCTGCTGTTTTTCATGAAAAGTTTGAATATAAAGAAAACGTAAACTGATTGAATAGAACTATGAATAATTTTTAAATTTTTTGTTATAAATTGACTTTTGATGAGATTTTAATTTTATTTTATTCTGGCAATGTTATCTTTTTCTTGAGTGAACTATAAATTATAATCTGTTTTCGATTCTGCTTTAGGAAAATTTATTACAATCCATTTAAAATTCAAATCAAGATATACTGACATTTCTCAGTTAGAACTGAATTAATTGAATTGGTTTACATTTTAAGATTACAAATGTTTGTAAAAGAATATCGGGAAGGGATTAACATAATTATACACAAGTGGTGTCCTGAAGGCTCTTTTACAAACTTCTAGAATAGGCCATGAATATTGAAATTAGCTTACGATTTTGACATTTAATTGGACTTTAATTAAATTAGTTGAACTTTTGCCAAAGAATATGGTGCTAAAACTTCAAAGGAGAATACTTACAAATGCCACTTTGTGCGTAATTTAAGGGAAGAAATGGATACTTCAGATAAAATGCACAACAAAATTTTAAAGACATTCCAAATTACAATTTCATAAATACTGATCTTCATGAATAACTACAATGCAAAGCTTGCATTTCATGTGGTAAAACATTTATGCTTTTAACATTTATTATGAACGTTCCCAGATTTTCTGTTGGTATGGTATTCTATTTACTATTATCGTATCTATCATGGTATGTGTGATTTATAATGTTACTTGTACAGATATAGATTTGTATTTCATAATATTTGTTCATTTTATTTTATACTAGCCGCCTTTGGTGACCAGCTGGTTCGCCATGAGTAATGTGTTCTAAAATTTTTTTTCGGGATGTTGCCAAAATATTAAATATTTTTTTAAAGACAGCGAAAAAGGGAAAAAATTATTCAATAAATGATTTAAGTGTTGCAAACGATTATAGAAACCTTGGCTTTGCATTTATTACAAATGCTTTGCATTTATTGCATTCATTAGAAACTATCACATTTTATAATGGAAAAAAAATATTGTATTAATGATACAGATATTGCAAACGATTATAGAAATATGCCATTAAGTCGGAATTTCGATGCATATCCTGTCTCAATTCAATCAGGTTTACCGTAAATAAAGAAGATTTATTGAATTAATGATTTAGGTATTTCAAGCGATTATAGAAATCTTTGCTTTGCATTTATTTTTTTAGAAAGTATCACATTTTATATATTTTTTTATTTTATCCAGTCACGTGATAAAAAAACATGGTTAAAATATTTCTTTAAAAATAGTAGCTTAAGTTATACATTAAAACACTGATATCATTAGAGAGCTAATTTTTTAATCCTTAAAATGATATAAAAATCATGTTTGTGCGATAATATTTGCGGAAGTTATAGCGGAAAAACGTCAAAATTTCGCTTAAATTTTAATTAATTAAAATTCTAATTAAAAATTCGAAAAAAGGGCTCCGAGGTGCACATTCCCAAACTCCAAGGTATACATGTACCAAATTTGGTAGCTGTAGGTACAACGGTCTGGCCTGTAGAGCGCCAACACACACACGCACACACACACACACACACACACACACACACACACACACACACACAC
>JAPMOQ010047785.1:2806737-2827719 GCA_026543055.1 Argiope trifasciata | reverse complement strand
ACACACACACACACACACACACACACACACACACACACACACACACATTGAGCTTTATTATAAGTATAGATATAATTTACCGTTATATTATGATTCCTTAAAATTTATACTTGATTTTTTGGTTTATGAAGTTCATATAATATTCTGTGTATAAAGTAAAAATAAAAATTAAACTTAATTAATCCATCTGAAGAGATTGAATAGTATATTCTTATCTTAAAATCTTAAGATCTTTTAATAAATTTTAAAAATTTAATAAATTCCGTCTTACTATGTTTTATTATTCAGTTTGGAAGATGGCACTGCTTTTAACGGTATTTATTCGCTTTATAAAATTCTTAAAATAATTTGAAGATTATCTTTTTATATTGCTTTAAATACTGCAAAAATGATTTATAATATGATATAGACATTTGGGATAAGGTAAAAATGTATGCGTAATTTTAATAGCCATTTCGTATTGAAAGTCCCCAACATAATAACAGCAATCATTTATCGAAAGTATTTTAAAATATATTTTCTTGTAATTAACAATAACAATTTTGTTTTGAAATGCATTTATATAATAAGTCATATAATATTTAATTATTTTCTAAATAATAATTTACCTGAGAAGGCATTAAACGAAATAACTTTTCGTAAATCAAAGTATGAATGACATATTCTTTTGTAAAAAAAAATTGTACTGTTTCAAAAATTGAAGGAATTTGATAACGTGTGAAATACTTAACCACTTGATTGCGTTATATAATTATAAATGTAGCATTAATGTATTTATTTCAAAGTAAAAACTCACAAAATAGAATTATCAAATTTCATTTACAGATAAATATTTTAATTAAAAAAGTATGTAAAATATTATAATTTTTTAGACAAAAAATTATATAGTTTTATAAATATTTTAAGCACTTCTACAGAATAATCTCCACGTTTTAATAGCAATATTTATCTTAAAAAATAATGCTTTTAAAACATGAAATATCTTTACGTTTACATACTTAATAGATACAGTTTATTTATTTTTACTTTCTTACATACTCATCTACGTATAGTTATCAGTAGAGAATTAATAAATAAGTCGAATAAATCAGGAAAAGCTGATTCTTAAACAAATTAATCTAATTAAAAAGGAATTTGTCTAACTATCCTGTTCTAATAATAATCTTCTAAAGAGAACCAATCTTCGTAAGATAAGTAGTCTTATGACACAGTTTATGCTTGGATCATAAGTTTCAAGAGAGGGCCATTCTGATGCTATATTAAAATAATGTCTGTCCTTCCCAGTAATTTTTCTCGAGTATTTTCTAAGGAGATATTCAGAATATCCCTTATTAATAACTCAGAAAGAAATCACTGTTTCATCCTTCAAGTTTTACTACGAGTTTTCCTCTACAAAACACGGCTTAATCGCGGCTATAGATTTCATTGCACTTTACTGGAAAAATATTGTCTGGATTTAGACTTAAAAAGGAAACATTTTGAATGAAAAATAAATTCATTGATTGTGGATAATGTATTTTCCCTACTTTTATTTTCATGTGTAACAAAGTATGTAAAGAAAAAGCAATGTAATCGCCCAAGGATTCCATTACATAATTCTGACGTATCTTTATGCTTCGAAAAACACATTTTCGGAATTTCATCTGTCTGTCTGTGAATCCGATTGTTGAAAATCGTTTGGAGCTATACAAATGAAATTTGGTATTTAAAAACATATTTGTAGACTTCTATCAAATTTGGAACAAAATTCAATCAGAGGAAGCCTATCTGTCTGGTTGATGGTGTAGAGGTGAACTCGATAACTACAAAACGCGAACAAAACCAGGTAAAAAATTGGTACGCAGGTTTATCATCAAAAATATAAATACTTAATCCACCACCGTCTGTGTGTGTGTAATTTTGCATGATTATAAACGCTATAACGCAAAACCTTTACAATTTAAGTAAATACAATTTGATATGTAAATTTGTTACTACAATTATACTTTCTGTATCAAATTGCAGTTGCCTCCATCGAAAAAAAATGTTTTCAAAATACCTTCGGATTATCTGGCATATATGTATTAACCACTTTGTTAGAGATTAATCTTCCCAAAATACTAAAGAAATGACGCAAAATTCTCTTCAAAGATCTATCTTTAGAAACTATTGTTCGCCAATGCCATGCATTTGATATAAAAGAACTAATTTTTGGCTGGAGTCCAGGCTTAGGGGTACCACGTCTTTCCTGTGATCTGGGCGTCCGGGTTCGAGCTCGGGCATGGCTATTTTTCCTTTGTTTACTACCTGAGAGATGAGTGAATGAGCCCCTGTAAAAAGGGGTTGTGCAAGAGAATGCGTATGTCATCTTCATTTGAGCTAGAAGTCATACTTCTGCCTTCGGGGGATTTGGGGTCTTTACCCTCAGTAGCTACTACATTCCCTTTCAGTAATTTCACGTACACGTCATTATCATCAAGCAATTTTACTTTTCTATTTTACAAAGCGCATAAATTCACGTATGAAAATAAAAATCCTTTGACGTCTTCAGTCTTACCTCGAATTTCATATTTTCTTGAGGGGGTTAGGGAGACAAAACATTTATTAGAGATTATGCCAGAAAGTTTCTGGTGGAAAAGTCTCTCTGGTTTAATTTAGAGCAAATTAAACAAGAGAGATAACCTCTTAAATTGGGTGACCTAGATGTAATTAACAATAATACTTCTGTGTCACCTAAATTAAATTTCAGTGCTAACGATTTATAGCAGGTTTCTTTGCAATATGATTGCCCAACAAAAATTTGAATTGAGGGCTATTTTAAAACGACTTAATTTGGACTGCAACTGAAAGGAATATTTTGATGTACCTTGCCTGATTCATTCTAAACGTGACTGTATCAACATTATAATATCATATGACTTTAATTTAAATAGCAAAATTTTAGAACTTTGGATTTTTCTTGATTCCTTTGAATTTACTATCTAGCCAATGTTAAGAGGGATATTATATAGATGCTCCATTCTAACTGGGACGCACATATAACCTCTGTTTTGTTTCTTATGGCACTTGCCCTTGGACTAGCCAACGATGGCGTAGATAGCGTTTAGTGCCAGTAGGGTGCTTCTCTTGATTTTTTCAGTGGCGCTATCTAGGGACAAGAGTATGACTTTGCCGCTCACGCACCAAAACCCTTTTTACGAGGTTGACTTCATTCATGCATTTTCATTAACTCAATCGCAGGTCCTAATTTACGAGGTTGACTTCATTCATGCATTTTCATTAACTCAATCACAGGTCCTAATTTAGACCTGAATAAGAGAATGATTATCTCTGAACCAGAATCCCCTGTGGTATTACTCTGGATATAGGGGACTTTCTGACCAAGGCATATTCATACCTATGCCTGTCACCGGTTCTTTACGTATGTCAGACACAAGGAACCTCCAGCTGGTGGATTTGAACTGACAACCTAAAGTACACGAGTCCAATGACTTACCAACCAAGCTCTTCCGGCCAACAGATTACCTCTAAAGTAAAAGTTAAGTTTTTCCTTTGGTGAAACCTTCCAAATATGAAACCTGATCAAGCTAAAGGTTCGTTGGTATGAGATTCTAGAAGTGTTGAAATCTGATGCCCTAGGTAAAGCGTTTTTTTTTTTTTTTTTTTTTTTTTGCTGGGAGAAAGTTTGGAGAGTTGGAAGTGAGTTCAGGTGTCGACCTCGTCATCTAATCGAGGACTCCAAATGTTCATTCCAAATAGAACATTACTGCAACTGAGTTAATCTGTGATTTCCGATAGTAAAAAAAACATGAAACAATGTATTTTTAGCTACATCATGTGTTTTTTGAGGGGTGGAGGTGGGGGAATAATATGCTTATTTTGTTATTATTTCAGCACTGAATATGGTATTCCATCATAGAGCAACATATAAGTATACAGTTTTTTTCGTTTAAAAAATATTTGAACTATTTTAATGTTTGAAAATATTTTTTTTTCTTATTAAAACTACTTTTTCATGGGTTTCGTTCGAATGATTATTTTTTAATCATAATTATTATCACTTTCTATATTAAAATTACTTTCTCTATGATTATTAATATGCATTATTTTCTAAACTCATTAAATTAAAATTCATCGAAATAATTAAATTGAGCCACCTCCATCATTGACTGCTCACTTCCTTAGCAAATCAAAATGTCTCTTAGTTGCTTGAAAAAGATAATCGCATATCCAACACCTACACTTGATTTCGACATTATTTTTAAAATGCATAAGAATTTGATATCAACTGATTGATAAATATTTCCTGATATATTCTCTTTCCTGCACCACTTAACATGAAACACTGATTTAACTACAATATCCATGTCCGAATATCTAATTTCTAAAGAAGTAGCTCTAAAAATATTCTTTTACAGAAAATAATTAATTAAAACTCAAGAGTTCCTAGAGTTTTGAAAACAGATTTTTTTTCGAATTCTTATTTTTTAATGTAATTCGAATACCATTTTTAAAGACACCTTCATTCATCTATTTAATAAAAGTTTTCGTAGATACTTGTTTACAACGTATCTTCTTACTCGGGGTTTTTCCAAGAAATGCTGTTTGCGGTAAACATATTATTTACGAAGAACCTTTAAAAATGAAATGTTCACAAAAGTATTTGGTTTAAAATACATTGTAATTGATAAAAGCTTCCTTTGAAATATCTAGATTTTAATACTAATATTAATACTGGTCAAAGAAAATCTTTATCAGAAGTTTGACTAACAACTTGGAATATTTTGAAAGGTTTATACCTTGAAATTTTATCTTACCTTGAATTTTGATTGTCCTGCATACTTGCATTTCTTTCGTTCTTTAAACATAAAATTCTCTTTCATTGAAATTCAAAGTTTCAGCATTATTTATTGATTTTAATTTAATTTTTTAAAATTAACTAATGATAATATCAATTTTTGATTCTTAAGTAAGACCTAAGATATATAAAACTTTGTTTTTATTCAAATTTAATCAATGAATTTAAATACTTCTATATGAAAAGTAAATTTGAAATGCAATTCGTGCTGTAGTTCTACCTGTGCGTGCAAGAACAATTTTGGTACAAGTGATTATCAGCGGTTTATCCAGAATTTGACAGAAACGACATGTCTTTCCTGGTGATTTTAACAAACAGACACATAGACTAATCTGAGTTACCCCACTCGGTTTTAGGTAGTCAGGGTCATCTAAATGACTGCCAATGGTAGGTGGGAGCTCGGTGTGAAGTCCTAAGTGTCACAACAGCAATACAATTCATTTTTGATAGTCATGGTCTGTAGTAGTAGAGGTTGAGTAACTCGATGTTAGAATATACCCATTCCCACCTAGGCAGTGAGAACTTGCTTACTTATAAGGTGACTTCTCATTTATTAGTTTCGGTACAACAAGGTTGGTAATGTCATCACAGATTCTTTCAAAGAAGTACATAGATCAGAGCCCTATTTTTATCCACTTAAGGCTCTAATTGAATAATGTTTAAGACACATGTCACGAAATTAATTTTTTCGCAGTGCTTCATGATTGTTATTCTAAAAGTTGATTATTTCGGACATATGCTTCATATGTAAGTTGCCTTCTAAGTTCATGATAAAAATCATTGAAGCATCGGAAAAACTTTGTAATATGCTTTCAGTGCTATACATTTTACTCATTTTATTGTAAATGCTGTTCACTAATTCTTATTGCGTACGAAGCTCGGATTATTGCCCACATCACTTATTTGTAGGAATCCATCTTAAGACATTATCTGTAGAATTTTTTTCACCCAACGACCCATATAAACAACTTTGTGCCGGATAAACAGATATATTATGACATAATTTGTTATGTATCTGCTGAACTTTGAGATTTAATAAATCTCAAAATTACATAATTTCACTTGAACCCTAGTCCCATTATCACTAGAACAAGTCATAGATATTTTATATCATCACATACTTCTATATTTTATTGTTTAAATTTAATATAGTTCACGAAACTTATTGTTAAGACGCCTTCAAATTTATTTCGCAAAAAATTATGGTATAATTTGTTAATTTTATGAATATGACACATTCCTGCATCCTGTTTCTGTCTATCAATCATCATTCAAAGTTAAACTATATATCTTTAAAATCCTCAAATAATTCTCTTATCTAACTATTTCCATTTTTTTAAATATATTTTATGAAAATTAATGCTAAGACAAGTTTTAAATTATAAAGTGTAAAAATATGGTAAAATGTAATTGTATGGTAAAGAAATTTTCCAAACTCTAAACAGATTCAAGTAACATAATTTTTATTCCTTCTACATAATGATTATAATAATCAAATTCAACCACATTTTTATTAATTTATGCCTATCTAAATGATAAATTATTACATTTAATAATAAAATATGAGATAAATGAAATTAAAATTGATTATTTTTATTTCCTCGTGTTTTATTCTAAGAAATAGTATCAATTTAAATAATAGAATCTATTTCACGAAATTTCTAAAAAGTGCACGAAAAAAACCCAATAATAAACTACCTTTCATTCTAAATTCAAGAGAATAAAGCAATTACGGATCCAGTTAGGCTATCTTTGATTTAAATCCACTGGATAAAATTCACGAAGATTTGATTTGTTTCTGTTCTTCTAAATTTCAATTGATTAATTACGGAGATCGTGACTTGTCATAAAGCTTTTGCTCGGATGATGTAATGCATTTATTCGACTAATCAAAGTAATGGAATTCTCTCGCACACCATACAAAAAATTTTCTGGAACAGCTACGTGCCAGGTTAATGGACAGTAATTTATTTCTTTCGAATTCATGGATTTTTTTTTTACAGCGGAACTACATCTTTCGTAGATTCTTTTCAAATGGAGAAGAATTATGCTTTGTAGCTGATCCTTACAAAACATTATTAAGGTACAGCGGTTTTGAAAAAGTAGAGCTTTTTTATACACATACATTTTTTTGAACGATGAAACATTTTTTTTTTCTTTTTCTTCGTACATCACGCAGAAGATTCAATCAAAAGGATTAAGTGTCGCACGTAGTTGCACAAGATTTTAATTTAAGACTCTTCTGTCGTCTTCAAATGCAGGCGATGTTTTAACAAAGAGATTTTTTTTTTCCCATTTGTAACAACATTACGAGTGCTCCTTCAAAATCTTCTTCTTTTGTCAAATTCTTTTGTTGAGAAGCGACAAAAGGCTTCATTAAACTCAATGTGTTGGAAGAATTATTTAAAATAAATTTTTCCAATCCCTTAATACGGGGTTAGTAAAAATATTAATGTTCAGTTGAACCTCTATATAATAAATTCAAAAGTTCATGGAAAACAATCGATACAAATAAATTTCTTTATATGGAAAATACAGAAATATACATTATTAATATTTCATCTTTTTCTTGATGGAAATAATTACGCATAATTCATTTTTTAAGAAAAATTTAAAATCATTAATCCACGAAGAGATGCATTCAAAAAGTTCCACAAATAGCAGTGATTTTTCGAAACTGATATCATACTTGTTAAAACTTTCCACTTTTTTCAGTATATTTTTTTCTTCCCTGTTTTTACATCTATTGACTTTCCGGTATAGAATGCATATTGAAAGTGCTACAATCGTCAAATAATTCCAATTCCGGATTTGTTATGAATCTATTCGTCTTAGATTTCTTTGAGTTCCCCAAACAATTTTTGGCATTATATCTACCTTTATGTTTATGACAATAACTCGAAAATACTTTGACCTAGGCGGGTGAAATTTGGTATATTGAATTATTGCCGAATTTTCAGTTATATAGCAACTCCATTTAAGGTAAATCTTACTGTCAACTCGAATGCAAGTGAACTCGATACCTACAAATCATAAAGAGTAATGTAAATAAAATTGATATACAGATACATTTTTATATATCATTTGAATATACAATTTTTTTTAGTTTCTAAATAAAGGTTAATAAATCAAAAATGCTCTTTAGAATTTTTCCTGTGGCCATTTAGATTCAAAAAGTGTTGTTATTTTACTACTTCGGTCTGAAGACAGCATTTTAAAGCCTTATCACACGGTGAAATTTCGTCAGCACTTTTTCGTTTCTACCCTCAAAAACCGGTCCAGCAAATTTCATAATCGACAACTTTTTCTAACCAGCTAGAAAATGCCGTCGGAAATATTGTCCGCAAACGAAATTTAACCAATAATGTGAAACTTTGAAGTGACGTCACTTTCATTGTCGTTTGCTGACGGAAAGTGTCGACGATATTTTGCCATGTGATAAGGCCTTTAGATTCACTTAATTTCTTTGTCGTCTTTTAAATTGCTGCGTTCATATACTAATATAACAAAAAAGAAAAATATGTAATAAATAAGAAAAAATTCTATCACTTTTCTGTAATGGTTATATTGTTAAATTCAATCATGGATCTTGTTACATATTAGAACATTTTTATTCCATTTGACTTTCAGCATGTATTGTCAAATTTTGTATAAGTGAATTTTGTAATATATTTTTCACTTATATTGATGGGCTTGTAATTTTGTAAACTTTTATTCTCTCAAATATAACACACAATTCAATTATTTTTGTACTCATTTTTCTAATAATCATTAACTAAATTAAATTATTATCATTTCAGAGCAGCCACCTGTTTGAAAGCTAAAAAACATGCAATTTCAAGGTGAAAAATACGAAAGTAGTTAAAATAAAATAAAACTATTCTGTTCAGTGCACTAAAAAACTGCTCGTTAAAAATTTTTCATCGTAATTTATGTTATAATTTATCTATAATTTAATTGTAATTGCAAAAATCGAACTATGTATGATAGAAGAAATGGTGTTCTGTGAGATATCCAAGTACGATGAAGGGTTAATTTTCTAATTGCCGCAATAAAAGACTAAAAATGTTACTTATTGTCTTAAATGGCTTAAAAATATTACTTAAATATTTTCATGGTATTACAAAAATAATATGGTACTAACTTTGACCTAAAACATAAATTTTTTAAATAATACACTTAAGCTCAATATTCAAACAATTTAGCTCATTATCAATACACTTTAGCTTATTATTATTTATTGGGTTGTTCGGAAAGTCATTTCGGTTTTTTTTGTCAAAATGAAAAGAAATTTTCGTTTAATGAATAAATTGTTTATTAAATTATAAAATTGCCATTCTGGTCTAATACCTTTTGCCATATTTTTGGTAGTAACATGATTACACATAAAAGTTTTGGTCTTTGCTGTAAAAAAAACTGATCGAGGTGGTTTTTGGCCTCCTCATTTGAAGGAAAAATTTTGCAAATCAGTTCTGGTACTGATGTACTGTTAACACATCTTCTCCACACATATTGGCTAATTTATTTCTGGCTTGACAGCATTTTTACCTTTTATATAGCAGAAAAGGAAAAAATGACGAAAATGCTGTTTATTGCTCTCCATATTTAAAAGGGCACCATCCAAAAACTACTGCAAAGAATCAGCTGCACTTTTTCACACTCAAGCCTTGCTATATCAGCTCTTAAAACATAAAATGATTTTGCAGTTTAAGTATGAAATTGGGTGCGAAAAATACAATTAAATCCTCTGTCGGGAAAAAACGAAATTACTTTCCGAACAACCTAATATAAGCCTTAGCATATTATATTTTATTTTTAATAGAAATAAATTAATAAATAATAGTAGGAAGCATTTAATTAAATATTAGGAGTAGTTTCAAATTAAAAGTAAAATTATATAATTCATTAAAAATTTGAAACATGCTTTCAAATTTCAGAGAAAAACAAAATTAAATTACCAAAATTGTATTCACTACGTTTTGCTGTTAATAAAATTTTAGAAATCAAATCTAAACTTATGGTTTTGAAATTGAACAATGATAAAGAAGAGGTGTTAGATATTCACAAAATTATTTTATCTATAAAAATTTAAAATAGAATTTTTTTCAAAAATTTCAGTAAATATAAATAAATTTTACTTTTTAATATGATGTTAAATTGAAATAAAATACGGAAAATTTACACGTTTGGGCAAAATGTAATTATTTTATGAGAAATTTAATAATTTTTCATTTTTAGTTATCAGCTATACATATAATACACCTCAATTGCAGGTAGACATATAATGCATTTTGTTACATTTACTTTTAATTCATCCAATAAAAATATCATCAATTATTTTTATATGTATACATTTTTATTTGAATCGATGTTTTTTGAATGTAAATCTAATTTTCCTGACCAAATTGTTTCCAAATATGTATCTGACTTCGATATCAATTTAATCTTTCAAATATCAGTAATTTGCTAACATACATAACTATTTTTTTATATTTATTTATGTATGCAAATTGATAGACGAATGATATCTAAATTTAAAGTCTGAAAAGAAGATAAAGAACAGATTCATTTACCAACAATTCGTAATTTAGTCGTGGCTAGTGTTACTTAATTGCAAATATTCAAATATATTTTTTAAAGTTTGAAAGCTTTACTTCAAAAACATGTTTACGACCTTCAAATATTTGAAAGTACTTCGAAATGAATTAAAACTCCTTCTGTCTAATTGCTACTGCTTGTTTGAAATTCTACGACGTGTGAGTGTGTGTTCAAGGTAGCTTAGTTAGGTGACATACGATGGAGAATATCAGATATCCTCTTTCTAATCTAGCTGAGGCGATCTAGGAGGCCGGATGATCAATCAAGTATATTTGATGATCTGCTAAGAATTCTTGAGACAGCTATGGGCAAGCGTTTTCCTTGATCTTTAGACAAAGGTACTGAGATATATTTATTTGGGTAAAAGCATTAAACTGGTATTACTTCTACAGAATGGAGCGAGGGCAATATTTAACATGTCCCAAGAAATAGCATAATCCGGAAATGGATATCTTTTAGAAAATAATTCCATTCTAAATTATCAAAAATTACTTTTATATGCTTTAAACCCTTCCCTTACAAATTTTTTGAAAAAATTGCAAAAAACCATTACATTTCTTATTTTATTATTAAACACGAGGAAACGAAACAGAACAAAAAAAATATAGGTTTTAAGTTGAATTTTTAATTTTTATGGGTGTGAAAGTATTTAGTTTTAATATTAGTTTACTATCCCGAGTTATCTCGGCGAATAAAAAAAAGTTAAACAGTAGTCTTTGTCTGATAGTTTTTGAAACGAGACCCAGCACAAGGTGATGACACTCTGTGCTCCACTATCTGTTTCTTTCCTTACTGGTTTATCTCTGAAATCTCTTTTATGGGAGCACAGAGTACACTGTCTCGTTGGATTTAATTTTTTTTTTTCAGTAGTAGGAATCACTAAATCAATATATGAAAAATCATCGCTTTCGCTATCGAGATTCATTGTCATTACTTTTTTTCAACGCAACTGTCCTTTTTTATTCATGACTAATCCACAAGCAGGTGTATACTGTACAATAGGGAAAATACGTGACCAGTCCCGCCAAAATAACCGCGACACAAACAAAACTTCGCAAACTGCCAATCAAAACTGAATATTTTCATTTCCCCATTCCGAGTAAAACCGTGCTGAAACAAATCATATACTGACAAATTCTGCTTCTCCCGAGTTTTTTTGGAATGATAATTAACTGTAATATATATGAACTCGAGATAACTTGGGATATTCAGGGAAGCGGTTAATTTAACTCAACTGGTTAGTAATTACATTCATACTGATTTTATACATGGATTTTTACAATTGATTTTTCACTTATTTTCTGGTGAGCTATTGTTTCGAAATTTTGAGTAATATTGTTTTCGCCGACTATATAATCTTCTATGTTTTGAGTGTTTAACCCATTTGCATCATTAGCGTATATATACGCTCAATTTTTCTGGTCACTATCACTGTCGCGTATATATGCTGCATCCTATTATATTCTATGCATATAATATGATATATACTATATTCGTATTATATACTATATACCTATATGCATCCCACATTTCAAATATTACCACACTGAACACTATTACTAGCAAATAATGCTCAAAAATGATTTTTTTCTATTTTTATATAATTTTACACCTAAATATGAAATAAAATTTTTTCCGTGATATGGGCCTTTTTTTCATATTTTCATATGATGCGAATGAGTTAATAATAATTAATAGATTAACTTGACTAAACCTTATGTCCATTTGAGACTGATTAATAATAAACAAATCAATGCAAAGCAAAATGCAAAAAAGGGTGAAGTGATTGGAGATGAATTCATCTTCTGCATCCTTTCAAACCGTAGCTCCTATATGTAGTCTTTAAAGCATTTAAGTACTAAGAGAGTAAAAGAAAGAAATCCAAGAAAACCCTTTAAAAATGCAGTATAAACATTTCTTCAATATAATGGATGAAAAAAAAAAACTGCAGCAAATTCATATGTTTATTACAATAAATTATTAATGTAGAGAGCACATAGAGCAATTACAATTTTAGCTTAAAAAAGTATTTTCAAAAAATTATGATTCAATTAGTAATCCCTTAGCATTTCTCAGGAAATTTGTTTGCAAAGACAGAAAATCTCCCTCACTTCCTGACGTTTAAGAGATTTGAATTGTTATACTTGTGCATTCTTAACGGCTATATGCTTTTTGTATTAGATGACTATGTGCCATGTTCCTGAATTTCAGTGTTAATCAGTGTTCTGTGTTACTAAACATCCTTTTATTTTGTAGTCCAGAGATTGCCAATGATTCTTTCTGCAGTATCGATAAAAAACAAAGCAAAAGATTTAAATAATATTTGATTTCCAGATTAAATATGATTGCAATATAGGTTTTTAACAGCTACATCTATATGCAATAAAAATGATTAACTGAATTTTAAACAATATATTATAGTATATTTATTCATATCCAGAGATTTATTAAGTATGATATAACTAAAGTGGTGAAATGAACTTTGTATTTTACACTCGGAAAATAATATACTACACTGAAATATATCAAAATAATTTTTTGCAAGCATATAAGTATTATTTTGCATGACTCTTTCTTTCTTCTTGAAGTAGAACAAGTTTTTATATTTGTATTAAGAAATTTAGATAAGCTAAGCATCAGGTTCATGTTCTGGATCAGACGACACGTGCCTCTTGTCCAAGGCATGTATTTTCATTGATCAGTTTCTTTGCTGCAGGTTTTACTTCCCTTGAAAAATTGTCCCTGGAGATTCCGCTTTCCGGATAATCCTATCCTAGAAGAGGAATCGATCGTTTTTACTGCGAGCTTTGATGAAAATCCTTGCCAAGAAAAAGCAACAAATTATCTTTTTACAAGTGTATTTAATGCGCTTTGGGAATTAAAGAGCTCTAGATTCTAATAACTACCTTTTATAGTATTTAGTATTACCTTTTTTAATGTTAATTTATATTCTAACGCTTAATCTTTTTTAAAAATATGTAATTGCAAATTTTGTAGTTTTGTTTATGCTATTTTTAATGTGCAACTGGGATAGGGAAACTTTTTCTCTTGTCTATAAGATGTCGTTGAAAATTTACACTTGATTGTTTTGATTATAAACAGCATAATTTCATTTCCAATTTTCTTTTAAATTAGTAAGAAGATAATTGCGATTCAAGTTTTAAACCAGTTCATTATTGCAGTTTGCCTAGGGATTGTTAATTCTCAGAAATTCATTATGCCTTGATGTTATAGACTTCACGGGGCATGTGCATGATTGACTGACATGAAAAGAAAATCTGATATAAGACCAGTTACAAAGTAGTTATTACCGCCCCATGTATCAACTTTTGTGTTTACATTGTATGCAACCAGCATAGCAATACCATCAGTGATTTGTCGTGTTCAGTAGCGAGAATGCTTGCCAATCTGGCTACTTTTCATTCATGCCTTGGATGTTTTACATGTTGCTATTAAACATGCAATAATGACTGCAAACACGCTTCACTGTGTATGGACATAATGTGAGTTGCCTCAAGGTTAAAGCTTGTGTAACCAAGGCAAGTCGCATAAGGAAATTATTAAGCTTGCACACAAAGCTTTAAGCTTTCTTCCACATTATGTTTAATTTTTTTCTTTATTTAGCTTATTACAATAAACTTATAATCAATTGTAATTGGTACAATTATCTCTCTATATGAAATACGAACATGTGCAGCACCCAAAATGTCATAACTTACGGTCGAATGGCAACAATTAAATGTAAATTAAAGTGAATGTTTCAGACAGTTTCATTTCACAGTTCCACTAGATTCAGCGGTTCATTAAACTTATTAAAGAATTTGATTATTATTTTAAGAGTCTACCGAAAGCTCTTCTCTGTCAGAATAAAGAAAATATAAAAGAAACAAAGAATCTAGGAATAGACATCAGAGAGAATTTTTTTCCAAGGTGAAAATAGGCTTAATACTCTGACTACCGTATGATTCGCATGTGGCTCGCATCTGCTAAATGCTGATACTCCTTATACGGCCACTTTTATAGTACTGAAATATATATCTATTTAAATAGGCTCTCGGGAAAGTATTCGGATATTATTCAGATAATCTATCTCATTAGATGATCCGAATACTAGGTCTGAATCCTGTAGGTAAACATGTGTACTAACTCTTTATACTTAATTGCTATAACAAATTGCTTTTCATATCTAACAAAACTATTTATCATAAAAGTATTTTTGTATTATCTTAAAACTCAAAAAATGACTTTGTTATTCACAGCTTTTTGTTTCCTGAAATTTTTTTTCGTCGTTTACAATGATTTAAAAAATTATTTTGATATGCAGTTCGTAACAATTGGACATCAAAACTCAAACCAAGTAATATTTTGGTTGCATTTTATTTTGCAATCTAATTTTTTTATTTGAGCGCTTTATAATACATAGCGCATTGATTCGATTAAATTCATATATTTGGTATCTGAAGTAACGAGGTTAATTTTTAAAAATGAATACATTCCGTATTAATAGTTTAACATCGCATAAATAATAAAAAGGCGCGTTTGTGTGAACAAGCTGGATGATAAAATCAACTTGCTTTGGAGAAACCTTTATAGAAGTTTCAGGTGGTGTTCTGGTATAAGGGTAGCACGTCTTCCCTATGATCTGGGAGTCTCGAGATCAGGCATGGTTTTTTTTCCTTCTGTATTCTATATGTGGGGCGTTGAATGTACTCCCACTCCTGCAAAAAGGCGTTATGCAAACAAATGTGACGCATGAGGTAGCTAAGTCGTACTCTTGGCTTTACTGAAAAAACAAGAGACGATCACTTGGCTTAAACCGCTGACAGATAACAGTCAGGAGACTTGCAAAGTGTCATAAGTCACAACAACAACAAGTTTTAGTTCAATAGAATAAAAGAAAACATTTTCAATAGTTTCAGCTCATTATCGATATAAAAGAAGAAATTATTTAACAATTTCTAAATCCACATTTATGTTTACATTAAAAAAATACTTACTCATGTTTATGACACCGAAACATTCATCCTAAGAACAATTTTTAATAATTCTTTAAAGCGAAATGATTTAGATTTGAAATTAATTACGCTGACTAATAACTCGAGTTCTCAAACTTCAGATACACAGTTGTAAAGAATATTTCAAATACAAATGAAGAATGATGGGGATAATGAAGCGAAGGCGCTCTTTCAATTAAGATACTCCAAAGCAACAAGAAGAATGTTAACATTTGTCAAAAGAAATTAGAATAAAGACACTTCAAATATGCAAACGAGAAGTACATTATCAGTTATTTATTTTGCTAATAACGCGCTTCTGAATAAAGCTGGAATGAAAAATAAATTTCTTTATATGCATAATCCCTTTGTCCATATCATTTGCATATGTATATTACATTAGCTTAATTTGCTTCCTGACATTTGTTTTTGATAAAAAAAATCAAGGATAAAACTAAATATGAAAAGCGCAGAGAGCGATTGTTAACGTAAGATGATTACAAATAACAAGCTCATTACAGATTGCCATGGCAACGGTCTTGATGTAAATCTTTTTTGTTTTTCCTCACTCAATTTTCGCGAAAGTTGAGATCATTTTCTTCTTAATTTCAAGCTATTACGGCTAATTTAAAGGTAATATAACTTCAACAAAGACCCATAATTTGCGATTTGATGGCTAAGTTAAAAAGTGAGAATATTATTTTCTGATGAATCAGGTTATTTTTAACCTTTTAGATGGTGCAAATTTCACGGATAATGAACTAAGGATGACACGCAAATATTAAAATATTATACTGCTCGCATCGTATTATAACAGGTTTCTTGTTAGTCGCTTTAACGGAAAGTGATATATATTGACCTTTCACTAAAACCAGCATCAAAAATTAATAATTGTAGTCTTATTTACTGTGTTTACTTGTAGTAAAGATTGATTTTTAGAGACGTGTCGAAATAGAATCACGGTTAGTTTTCTTTTGAATAAAAGTGTCCTATTGAAAAATAGGACTAAAAAATACTAAAAATGAAACTATTTTTAAGTATTTAGAAAATTTTCAAACACAATTCTCTTAGAATAAATATAAATCAGAATAAAGATTATTATTAATTGAATTATTTTTATAAAATTTTTGTGTTTGTTACTTTATTTCTCTTGTTTCTTATTCGGAATTTTATTCAAATATTTTAAATCACTGTTAATATCGAGTATTTTTTTTATTTGAGATAGATGTAACAATTTTATTTAAAATTGTATTTTTGAAATTTTTTCTAAAATATGAACAACAAATGTAAAATTATTTTAATATTAGAGAAATTTATATTCTGTTTATATTTATTTCGATTCTTGTTATAACAAATTAGTTACAAAGATCTGGATTTAATAATTAGTAAAAATGAGCAAAAATATAATTCCTATTTATCTTAAAGCTGTACAAGGTCTCCATAATTAAATTTGTACTTTGGAATGACCATAAAAAGAAATCTACTGGACCAAATGTTATCAAATCTTTTTATAGTACACAGGAAAAGATAAGATTTTATTTTCTGCAATTTTTTTAAAGATATTCAATTTTATTAAACATTTTTTTTTAAATTAAATATTTTTTATGTTACTTTTTAACTGTAGATGTTTCAAAATTATGAAATTATTGAAAAATTAAATTTCCAAAATATTATTTATTTTCAAACATTGAAACGTTTGAAAAATTAACTGTCACCTTCATTCAATATTGACAATAATTTATAGCAGTAAACATTAAAAATATTACAAAAATATCATTTCAAAAAATTTCATGTCAATACTTGAAGGACTTTTTGAGAAGTCATGTTCACGATCCATAGTTTTCTTCAAAAATGTCATTTCTTCGAAAACGTATTTATAGAGTTAATACAACACAAGATAATGTTGCAGTTTTTAGAAGATTGTGCATTTCTTAACTTATAATTACAAACTATTTTTTTTGCTAAGTTTTTTTTTGTCTGGAATACTTCTAGTATAGTTCAGAATGTCCCTTTGGGTCAAAATTCCTCTTACTTCGAAGGTTCTGATAAAACTTCTTTAAATCAGAAAAAGACAAGTAGCGAAAAAAGGAAACTAGAATTAAAAATGATGATAGTATTGTAATATTAATTGTTAGTCAAAGTATTTGCATTTCAACAAATGTCTCTTTTAGGACATCGCTCCACATAACAATATTCAAATTTTCATTGCACCTCTATGTTTTGATATTCAGAAAATTTTGGAAATAATTCTGATCACATAAAAGTATGTAGGTAATTATTGTTACTTTTTTTAAGTTCATGAATTATGTAGATAGGTTACCGTTAATGGCTACTCGGATTCCCCACTAAGGCTCACGAATTATTCTGATTAGCCGAACCACTGTGACAGTAACACTGGCGGGAAATATGTTTCAGCCTTAAAGGCCATCACCGGTCACTGAACAACCCTCCCCATGGGAAGCACGCCCAGTCATCGATAGGATGTAGCCGAGGCTCACAATTTCTGTACCTACCCGAGTTACTATTCTTCTCCTCATGAGTTGCCCTCAGTACAAGGAATTACGCAAGTAGAACTGGAATTAAGGAAAGCAAATGAATTCTATTACTTCCAGTATCGGAACTTTATTTTAAGTCCAGATTTTTGTTTGTGACTTAGCAATTAAACAACTCAATTGTACAAATCATGTAACTGTAATTCATGCAAGACATTTTACTCAAGACAGTTTTAGAAAGTGTATAAAACATGCTACAAAATTAAATAATATAAAAAAATCGACAATTCCACCGCAAACGAAGATGGATGAGGACCATTTTTACTTAATAAGAATTTTATGGATTTATTAAAGTGAAATTTTATTCTTATAAATTCACTGTTAGACGACTTTAATATGTTAATATAAGGAATTTATTTTGTCCAAATCCTTCAGTTATTTATTTTGTCATTCTCATTTACGTAAAAAGGAGATTCATCCGCCCGCAAACTCTTTCATGGCCAATGCTTGTTGATATTATAACAACACCATTATAGTGATTTTTTAAATATTTTTTCCGGAAAATAAAATCTTATAATATCCTGTAAACGTTTACCAGGTTTGATAACATTTTATACCATAGCTTTTCTTTTGTGGCCATTTCAATATGAAGTTTAATTATAAAAGCTTTGTCAGTTCATATACGATTAAAATAACATTAACGCTCTTATTGTTAAGCAAAATAAATAGTTAATGGATACAATTTAATTTTTATATTTTTATTAGATTAAATACTGAATGGATACAACGAAGAAATAGTATTTTAAATATTTTTAAGCAAAATAAATAGTTAAGGGTTTCAAAGAAGTAATTATATTATCATGAGTTTTTCTGAAAGCGAAGTGTCTTTTTTACAGATTTAAAAGTATTAGAATTTTTCTAGTTACTTAATTTTTAAGAACATTTATAAAATTTATGATAAGAATTTTAGTTATAGATAAAAAGAAACACAATTTTCTTTTTCTTGATGATTTCTTTTAAATTGGTCAAAGACAATACTAGATGGGAAAAGCGAAATATAAAATTGAATTGAAAATTTAATAAGTATGCATAAAAGCATTTTTTAAAAATTAAAATTCAAGTGAAATAACGAAACATTACCCAGTTTTGTTCGAAATGTATGCGAAAATAAAAAAATTAAAAGAATAAACTTAAAAATTAGGATGTCTGGAATATTTTTAAAATTATTAAATACCATTTTAAAATTAAAATATGTTTCAAATGCATTTGATGCATTCATGCTTGAAAGTATGCAAAATTTTATATTTCTAAGTGAAAAACTTTCAAGAATGTATCCTTTTAAAACGTTTTATGGGACATATAATAAAATTCAGCTTTTTTATCATTTATAATTCACAATTTTACTCGGTGTTAAAGTTTTATCTTTTATTGTTAATCTTTTAAATTTTCTTTCATCATGTTTCATATTTAAAAAAATTAAATTACGTATTTGTTTCAACTTTCTAAAGTGGATAATAGCAGATATCTATTAATGTAACACTTTGATATAATTTTTAATAAACTCATATTTTACCCTTTTCTTTGTTTTTAAGCAAACCAGAAAAATAGCTCTTTCTTTTCCCTTTAGAGAAAATCTGGTTATTGTTTGGAAAATACTGAGTCTCATGAATGTATTGTTTGCTATTTTAATAATTCACTAATTCAACAACATTTAAATCTAAATAACAAAATATTCAATTTTTTTTAAAGAACTTTGGATAGTGTATACTGGAAGATCAATCATTATTACTTGTTTTGAAAATGTATTAAATCCATATTGTGCCAATTTACATCATATTTACAAATAAAATGTTTAACTTTGAAATGGCTATTGAAGGGAAACTAATGGACTGATTATTATCACATTTGGTAATAGTCTGCTGGAGATCATAGGATTTTATTTTGTAAAAAAGACTGGGGGAAAGAAACCTCTCCATCAGCGTGTATTAATGTTTTATACAATAAATGAAATAAGACAAAAAGACACCGTCTTTAAATGTTTTAATGAATGAAATTTGCTTCGAGTTCATGTTCTATGCGTCGTTCACCATTTTCTGAAAGCAATTTAAATCATATAACCGCATTCGCAATAGTAGCTCCTAGTATACCGGCCATATTGGCGTATCAAATTTTTCTATTTCACTAAGTCCCTTTTATATCATTACAGATCATTGATCTAATATGCATTATTATCATTGATCTGATTTGCATTTTTGTGATACCATGTTCCCGTTCCCATACCCATGTTCCATGTTCCATACCAGACAAAAAGAAACAAAAAGTCAGAAAGACTCCAAACGGAAAGTTCAATTCTTTTAATTAAACATTTAACAAAACTAATCCCTTCCAGCTTTTTTTTCAATCATTTTTCCAATCAATTTTGAAATCCCTGACAATAGATATTGTTGTAACGATTACATATTGCGTGATTTAAAATTTAATTATTTTGGAATAAAGAATGAAATAGCTGAATTGGAAAATATTTACATTTATGAGAGCACTAAGATGATTTATGAGTTTTCATTTTAATGTAGAAGTGAACGACTGACCGACAGACATAAGTGCAATCACTTCATAAAATCTTAAATTGGATATATAATATTCCATCACATATTCTATATAACTGATGCTATATCGCAAATCTATTATTTTGATATCAAGAATAAATATTTAATTTTATTTTATTTGTTGCGAAAGCCGGTTAGTGTCAATATTTAGTTTAATACTTTTATCAAGAATACCCAACCCCACAAATGTTGAAACCTGTAGCTCATCAGGAAGCAATTGAAAAATAGATTGCGAAATTCTACTGATGCAAACGTGAAACATATTGTTTAAAATAAAATACTTAAAAATAAAACAGACAAAACAAATTCTCATTTACTTAAACACCATGGCAAACTAAAGAGAACAATCTACTAGAGAAAAAAAAACAGATTTATTGACTTATTCTGGAGGATTTTCGACCAAAGTTTAACCTAATTTGGAATAATGTAGAAAATGTACATTGTAACTATTTGGC